>JAADYS010000490.1:0-37434 GCA_012931995.1 Fusarium albosuccineum | reverse complement strand
TGCCTGAGGCACCTGCAACAACCCCAAGCACCAGTCCCAACATGAGAGGCTGGATGTCTTTACTAGTATATTGTGTCTTGTCTTAAATCGTTAATACTGTGGCTTGGCGATAAGTGCAAATTGGCTTGGCGCTCGTCTGTTTATCCCTTGCGACTCTGGCAATCAACTACCCTGGAGACCGATTAGTAGTCAAGAGGTGCAATTAAAAAGGTTATATAACATGACCAGGGGAGGTAGTATGCAAACATACATCATCAGCAAGGTTCTTTTAGCAAGAGAGGCAAAGCGTGAGGGCGAGAGTTGTGTAATATCTCTTCTTATTTTTATCCTACTATTTTCTTTTCACAGGTTACAAACATTTCTAACAGTAAATCAATCATGTCGTTGATAAACTGGCCGAGACATATCGGATGTGGCGTTATGCAGGGCAACTTTAAATTCCCAAGGACGCCACGCTAAGCCGGGAGCAGCCTTGTTTCCGAAATTGGTAATTCATTCTTTACCTACGTTTCGAGATAGCACGTGACGCCCAGTATAGTTTTGCAAAACATCTGTTTGACTAAGCAATAAGGCGCGGTGGCAGAGTGGTCTAATGCGATAGACTAGAAATCTATTCTCTTCGGAGGCGTCTGTTCGAATCAGGCCCGCGTCGCACTCCTTTTTTGCTTATTAGAGAGCTTTTATTTGCCACCATCTTGATTGATGTTTTTTTGTCCATAAAGTTAATTTGTTTGTCTAGTCCTTAGCTACGAGGGTTGTCATCATTAAAGAGGCGTGCTTGACAAAGCCTCTCTATCGCTTAGATCAGTGTAAGTTTGCCACTGTCTAAACAAGAGAAACCTACACTAGTCTTAGTCTATAGGCAACTAGTTAAACATTATCGACATCCTGCAAATCATATTCAGACTGTGCCTGAAATCTAGAATTGTTTGGCAATTTCAGGTCTCAACCTTAACATTAACCAAGTGCTAAGTCATCTTGTCAGCAAACAGGATCTGTTGCCATGAAATTCAGTTAACTTCAAAATCATAATAAACTCTTCTGAATCGAGATCTATCTCGACTAATCAATAAGTACTTGTATTTTCTCATCTACTAAACCCTTGTCTGACTACAATAGGGTAGCGCCTGCCAAGTGCAGCTGACCTTACCAGTGCATCGGATGTCCCTGGAGGCGTCAGGTTTCGATAACCGACCGCCTCCCGAGCGGTAGCATGTTGGCCATCCTGGGGTGCCTGGGCTTGTAGAAAAATGACACTAGAGATGCCGACAGGGTCGAGACTCGCAACATCCAGGGACCTGGCTCATGGCTCGACGGGCATGCTTCGAAAGAAGCGACGAAAGTGAATTGATATTACTGATATCGAAGCTTTTGGTAATAAATCGCGATGCAATGTCTGGTTTGGTGGTAAAGAGATTTGTCATAAGTTATTCGCCACATGGCACAGACAAGATTTTCAATGTGGGGTTTTGCTTGCTCCTGAGATTGTTTATCATCTCACACATTGAGACCAGCGATGAGATGAGACACAAACAGAAGTGATCGTTATCGCGATCGCAACCGAGACAACTCTAACGCGATCCAATGAGAACGCAACAACCATAGGCAACAAAACAAAAGAGCCTTTGAATGGCGGGAGAGGAAAAGCCGGTAATCTGGTGATCGCGTTTCTGGCCCCAACTCTCCTTCCGGGAGTCACAGAATCATCACTCTTCATGTCATACGAGAACAGCACTTCCAAAATGGGAAGCATCTCGTGATCCGAGCTTCACACCAAAAAGGCCAAAACCGTCTCTGAATTCAATAGACTTGAATATCAATGGGACCTGAGGAATCCTATCGACAGCCTCGCTGAACTAGTCAGGCCGATACAGTTCATAGAGCTACGCTGACACTGATTCTTGGCCACTCGATTGCGCCAAGATGCATCATTAGATCTTTTGTATGACGCTGGCATCAAATGAGAGCAGCCGACCTGGATCGGGAGGGCCGGGTTGAGTTGCAAATGGTTAGCCTATGGGCCTTGGCATTCAGGGCCACAGTCAAGCTAGACAGAGACAACTTTAAACGCCGGTTAGATCTCAGTGGAGGGAGTCCAGATTTGAATAGACGCACGCTGTTCCTGACAGGCCTGAGTCAATCGTCGGCCTTCTCCACGCGGACGATGAACAATGGGTGGCGCGTGTGGCTTGCACGCTTTCGCTTGAGACAAACGCAAAGAGACAGTCAACGCCAGGTTATCGACCCCACAGCGACGATCTGTATGGACGATCGGCTCGGCACGTTCCAGTCCCAGATGCCGCGTCGCTTAGGGCAAGCGGTGTTCAGGGCGGGCCAATAGTTGGCTGGGGCCTTGCAGATTTCTGCCAGGGCGACATTCTTCGGACCTGGGGGACCGGGCAACAAGCAGCAACGATCGTCTTCCCGCCTCCATAAAAGGCTTCCGGTAGTGAGTCTCCAGCGCCTAGCTCGATGACGACATTCCAGGACCGTCCAGAACATCCGGGGGAATATGCGGAGGGAATGCGGACACTGGGCGAGAACAGACTCACGCGTGGTAACAGGCACTTTTGGACTATGGGAACTCTAAGCACGCCGAAAGCAGAAGCGTGGATGGGCCGATGAAGCCACTTGATAGATCTTTGCGGGTGATGCTGAGCATTGCCCTGGTGGTTATATACCGTCCAAGAAGCTTTCGAAATTTAGACACCGAGGTCTTGTATGGTTCCTCTCCAACACCGTGCAATAATCTAGTTGAGTCTCCTGCTGACAAGATGCGGTTGTCACAGGGGCTGCTAGCCTCTACACTCCTTACCGCCATCAAGGCACAAGACGACAACAACGACAACCCTGACTCGCCAGTTCAATATGCGACAGCCTTTGCTGAGTCGCTAATCGCTAAAGAGCAGACTACGTTGGACCCAGACTACGCAACAGCTTTCCCAGCAACCCTTCTTCCTCACGACGAGACCTACTATAGCGGCGACGACGACGAGACTTTCCCACTCTCTCTCATTCCTCACTCTCAGACTTACTTGGATGGACAATCCGATAACGAGAACACATTCCCTGCAACACCACTCCCGTCCGACCAGACTGGCCCTGATGGACAGGGTGATAACGAGAACACATTCCCTCCCACACTTCTCCCATCTGGTCAAACTGCTCTGGATGGACAAGGCGATAACGAAAACACATTCCCTCCCACACTTCTCCCATCTGGTCAAACTGCTCTGGATGGACAAGGCGATAACGAAAACACATTCCCTCCAACACAGCTCCCGCCCGGCCAGACTGCCCTGAATGGCGACGACACGCCTCCCGCAGCCTCGGGCCAGGTTTCGCCTGGACTCCCCACGATCACTATCCCGCCGTCGTCCAACGATCCTTACTCAAGAATCATCAGGCCTTACACTGGAACCGGTACCTTCGAGAACGTAGTCACTACGGTGGCCCAGCCGAGCGGAACTCAGGCCGGCACCATCATTGTCGATGTCGCTTCTTCGGTTTACTCGTCGTTCCAGGTTGGACAGCCCGGTGCCTTGACGATTCCCCCGTCGAGTGATGACCCGCGAGTCACCGTCATTCAAGCTTCTCCCGGCCCATCCTCCTCTCCCAAGACGATCACCATTCCTGCTTCAGGAACTGCGCCAGGCACCGTCATTATTCAGACGCAGTGGCCGGAGACACCAAACACGGCTGCTGCCCCTGGATCACCTGACGCTGCTGCCTCGCCCGGGAGCCCTGACTCGCCCGGTTCACCCGCGTCCCCCGATTCCGCCGGTTCTCCCAATTCACCTGGATCCAGTGACTCTCCGGACTCTGTTGATTCTCCCAACTCACCTGCGTCTGGAGATTCTCCCGATTCTACTGATTTTCCTGCATCTGGGGGCTCGCCCGGCTCCGTCGATTCCCCTAACTCGCCTGAGTCTGGAGACACTCCTGGTTCTGGTGGATCTGTCGATTCTCCCAACTCGCCTGAATCTGGAGACACTCCCGATTCTGCTGGCTCCGTCGGCTCTCCCGACTCACCTGAATCTGGTGGATCTCCTGAATCCCCTGGATCTGGAGGCTCCGGCGATTCTGGCGACTCTGGCGATGGCTCCAGCGACTCTGGCGATGGCTCCGGTAACTTTGGCGGTTCCGGCGACTCTAGTGACTCGACCTCGAATGTTCTGATTATCCAGACATACACAGGCACAGCGGTCATCACACAGCCCGTGGTCACTACTATCGCGGGATCTGGAGGTGGTGAGGGCACAGTGGTCATTCAGGTACCCCCAGCGACTCAGGGCGGTGGTGACGTTGGCGTCACTATCCCCCCCAGCGGAGACAGCCCGTTCACGACCATCGTTCGACCGTACACGGGCGCTACCCCGATCTCCACTGCTATTACGATTCTCATTCCGTCATCGGCAAATCAGCCCGGAACAATCGTTATCGAGACACCCGGTCCGCAGACTGTGGCATTCGACATCGAGAACCAGCCCAACACTCAGGTCAACGAGGTCGTTACGATCCCTCCCAGCGGCGATAGCCCGTTCTTCACCATTGTGAGACCTCGTCCTGGTTCTGATGACATCACCGAGCCTGTCACCGTCACCGTCCCCGCAGATGGCACCGAGCCCGGCACTGTGATTATCGAAACTCCCAACATCTCTCCACCTTCAAACAAGGTGGTCACGATTCCGTCTGATCCCGACAGCCCGTTTGTAACAATTGTGAGGGGACCTACTGGTACCGAGACGATCACGGAGCCAACCACCATCACCATCGTTGCGACTGATGGCGGGCGTGGAACGATTGTCATCCAGACCCCGAATGCACCGGCTCAGACCCCCGGCGCACCCATCACTATTGCTCCAGGCCCGGGTGGCTCTTTTGTCACAATCGTGCGAGGGCCTACCGGAACTGCGCAGGTCACCGAGGTCACCACGATTACCTTGACGGCGCCAGCAGGCCAGCAGGGCACGATCGTCATCGAGACTCCTGCTCCGGGTACCCCAGAGACTGGCGTTCGCCCCAGCGATGCACCCTTCACTATTCCAGCTGGCCCCAACAGCCCATTTGTTACAATCTTCAGACCTCATGACGGAGATCCTATCACAGGACCTATCACGCTCACCCAGTCGCCCAACGGTGGCCAGCCTGGCACGGTCATTGTTGAGACGCCCACTGCTCAACCAGGCCAGGAGACGATTACCATTCCTGCTGGCGGAGACAACCCTTGGGTCACCGTTTTCAAGCCGCACACTGGCGATCCTATCACTGCCCCGATCACGATCACGCAGCCAGCCACGGACGGTGGACCCGGCACCGTCGTTATCGAGACTCCTGTTCCGACACTTACCAAGCCTGGTGGAAAGGTTGTTCAGACTGGAGGAGACTCTACTGGCGAGACCACTATTCTTCCCAGCGGCGATAGCCCCTACGTGACTGTCTACAGGCCACACACCGGTGACCCCATCACTGCGCCGATCACCATCACTCAGCCTGGAGAGAACGGCCAACCGGACACAATCATCATTGAGACTCCCGGTGGCAAAGTGGTTCAGACCTCTGGTCAGACAATCACCGTCCCTCCTAGCGATGACAACCCTTTCACCACTATCTATCGGCCGCACACAGGTGGTCCTATCACTGCGCCCATCACCATTACTCAGCCTGGGGAGAATGGCCAGCCTGGTACCATCATCATCGAAACGCCCGCTCCCACAGGAGGCGCATCAGCAACCCTGCCGCCTGCTTCAGAGAGGCCATTCGTGACGATTTACAGACCGCACACTGGTGACCCCATCACTGCGCCTATCACCATCACGCAGTCCCCATCGAATGGGCAGCCCGGAACAGTCATTATCGAAACCCCGCCTCCCGAACTCACGGTTTCTCCGACCTCGTCGGGCGCGCTTGTCACGGTTTTTCGTCCTCACACTGGCGCTCCCATCACTGCACCTGTCACGATCACCAGCGATGGAACCGTCTTCATCGAGACCCCGCCTTTCAAGCTCGTCTCGACACAGAGCGAGCCCGCCCCTGCACCCGAGCCCACGACAGTCTCAGGCCCCAATGGGTTGGTCACCATCTACACGCCTTACCCCGGCCCGGGCACCATTACCACGCCCATCACCATTACCGGACCTGATGGAACTGTTACTATCGAGACTCCCGTGCCCGTGTCTGTGACGCCCACTCAGGCTTTGCCTACCACCGTTTCGGGACCGAATGGCTTAGTCACCATCTACACTCCTTACCCTGGCCCAGGCGTGATTTCGGCTCCTATCACAATCACCGGCACAGATGGAACCGTTACCATCGAGACACCGACGCCTGTGATTGACACTCCGCCTCCTGTTGATGCCGCTTCCACGGCTCAGCCGACTACTGTTTCCGGCCCGAACGGCTTGGTGACTATTTACACTCCTTATCCAGGTCCAGGCACGATTACGGCACCCATCACGATTACTGGAGGCGACGGAACGGTCACTATCGAGACTCCTGTGCCCGAGACACCGGTTGTCACTCAAGCTCCGCCAACCACCATCTCTGGCCCGAATGGTGTGACAATCTACCAGTCTTATACTGGCACTGGCACGATCACTGCGCCCATCACCGTCACTCGCAGTGATGGAACTGTGGTTATCTTCACGCCTCCGCCTTTCAAGCTCATCTCTACATCGAGTGAGATTGCAGAGCCTACCACCGTTTCAGGAAACAATGGCTACGTGACAATTTACACACCGTACCCTGGTCCAGGCGAAATCACAGCACCACTCACGTTCACGCAGCAGACTCCTTCTGGAGATCGTCCAGGAACCATCATTATTGAGACACCGGTTCCGCGAAGCCCTACTTCCAGCCAAGCCGTGGACCAGCCGACTTCGGCCACCAGTGCAGATGTCTACGTCACAATCTACACCCCATATCCCGGTCCGGGCGAAATTTCTTCGCCTATCACCATTGTCTATCCTCCGTTGGGAGGGCAGCCAGGAACCATTCTCATCGAGACCCCTGTTCCTCAGAGTGCTACCGCCACGGAGACTTACGTGACAATCTACACGCCGTTCCCAGGTCCCGGAGAAATCTCTTCACCCATCACCATCATTCAGCCACCGTCGGGTGGGCAGCCTGGAACTGTCCTCATCGAGACTCCTGTTCCTCGCACTCCCACTCCGACGCAGTCGGGTGCTCCATCGACGACTACTCCTGGACCCGATCGCTACGTGACGATTTATACCCCGTACCCGGGACCAGGCACAATTACTGCGCCTATCACGATCACGCAGCCACCGTCGGGAGATCAGCCTGGTACAATCCTCATCGAGACACCGGCCCCACTGACCACGAACCCCTCTGACATTTATGTGACAATTTACCGGCCTTACCCAGGTCCAGGAACGATCGATACGCCACTCACTTTGACGCAAGCCCCATCTGGAGGCCAGCCTGGTACCGTTTTCATCGAGACGCCAGCGCCGCCGACGTCTGATGCTCCCACTCAGACTACCTCGCAATCATCCGCTGGACCGATTACTGTCCCCCCTGGCCCGACTGGTACCTATGTCACCATCTATAGACCGTACCCTGGCCCTGACAAGATCACGGCTCCCGTCACTATCACGCAGCCGCCTTCAGGAGGACAGCCTGGAACGATCATCATCGAAACCCCAACTACGGACGTTCCGACTCAGACTACCAGGACCAGTCAGACCAGTCAGACTGCGCAGAACATTCAGACCACTCAGAGCGCCCAGACTACTCAGAGCGCCCAGACTACCCAGAGTGCTCAGACCCAAACAACACCGGGCGGAACAGTTACTGTTCCCACTGCATCTGATAGGCCTTACGTGACAATCTACCGGCCATACCCGGGGCCTGATAAGATCGATCACCCCATCACGATTACAAAGCCTCCGGCCTCTGGTCAACCTGGAACCATCATTATCGAGACGCCAACCCCTGTGGTCAACACCAAGTTTGCGGGAACTACTCCTGTCACAATTTCTACCAGCGATGCCGCTTACGTCACCGTCTACAGGCCGCACACTGGTGATCCCATCACTGCACCTATCACGGTCACTACTATCGCTCCGTCTGGAGGTCAGCCTGGCACTGTGATCATCGAGACACCGGCTCCTGCTGTTTCGACTGTGCAACCGACAACATCTAGTCCACCGATCACATCACAAGGCCAGGATGGCTACGTGACAGTTTACCGACCGCATACTGGTGACCCCATCACTGTGCCGATTACTGTCACAACTATTGCCCCTTCGGGAGGCCAGCCTGGTACTGTGATCATCGAGACGCCGGCTCCTCTTGTCTCTACTCAAAGCCAAACTCCTGCACCACAGACTACAGCTAACCCACCTGTGACTATCCCTGCTGATGACGGTGGCTACGTGACTATTTACAGGCCGTACCCCGGACCTGGAACTATCACAGCGCCTTTGACGGTTGGTACTATTTCTCCATCGGGTGGTCAACCCGGCACGATCATCATTGAGACGCCTGGTCCACAGTCGACCCTGCCTCCAGCAGTCACTTCTTCTGAGGGTCAAGATGGTTACATCACTGTCTTCCAGCCTTACCCAGGTCCTGGTGTTATCACGGCCCCCATCACAGTGACCACGATTTCTCCCTCTGGTGGCCAGCCGGGAACTGTCATCATCCAGACTCCCGTCCCTCAGACGACACTTCCCCCACCAGTCACGATTCCTGAAGATCAAAATGGTTATATCACAGTGTATAGACCCTACACCGGAACCGGTATCATCACGGCACCGATCACCGTTACCACTATCTCTCCTTCGGGGGGGCAGCCTGGAACGGTCATAATTGAGACTCCGGTACCTCAAACTGAGGCTCCCCAGACAGAGGAGCCCCAGACAACGGACGCTGGCCCTACTACTCTTCCTCCTGATGATCAAGGTTACATCACTGTTTTCAGGCCATACACTGGCACTAGCACAATTACGGCGCCTCTCACAATCACCACGATCGCTCCATCTGCAGGACAGCCTGGTACTGTTATCATTGAGACCCCTGTCCCGCAGACTCCGACAGAGACTGAGCCGACAAGCAACCTACCTGTTACCATTCCCCCTGGCCCAGATAACTCCTATGTTACAGTGTATCGACCTCATACAGGCCCTGACCAAATCACTGCTCCTGTCACGGTGACTACGATTGAACCGTCTGGTGGACAACCGGGGACTATCATTATCGAGACTCCCGAGCCCCAGACTCCGACAGAGACCGGCGATCCACCGGTCACAATTCCGCCCGGACCAGACAACTCTTACGTAACGGTATATCGACCTCACACGGGGCCTGACCAGATCACAGCCCCGGTAACTGTTACCACGATTGAGCCGTCCGACGGTCAGCCTGGCACGATCATCATCGAGACCCCTGGACCTCAGACTACTGAAGCAACTACTCCAGTCACTGTTGCCCCCAGTCCTGGCAGCTCTTACGTGACAGTCTACAGGCCTCATGAGGGCCCTGATCGAATTACGGAGGCTATCACTGTGACCACCATTGAGCCAACTAACGGTCAGCCCGGCACTATCATCATTGAGACGCCTGGTATTGAAACCAAAGGTCAAGTTGCGATCCCCCCAGTGACACTTTCGCCTGGCCCGGCAGAGACATACGTGACTATCTACAGGCCTCACACTGGGGTTGACGTGATCACTGCGCCCGTAACCATCACAACAATTGCTCCTTCAGACGGCCAGCCCGGCACAGTCATCATCGAAACTCCGGCCCCAGAGTCTCCTGACCAAAACCCTACAGTGACTCTGCCTCCAGGCCCGGAGGACTCGTATGTGACAGTGTTCCGGCCGCATACTGGATCTGATGTGATTACTGCGCCGATTACCGTCACCACCATTCCCCCGTCTGGAGATGCGCCCGGAACTGTTATCATTGAAACCCCTGTTCAGCCAGAGCCTACATCAAGCCTGGATGACGGGGCGCCATTGACGACATCTTCTGGGCCTACTGACTCTTATATCACAGTGTATCGACCTTATAGCGGCGTTGATACCATCACCTCGCCGGTGACAGTCACGACCATTCCCCCAGCTAATGGCCAACCTGGAACAGTCATCATTGAGACACCAAGTGAACAGACAGCCGAAGCAACAACGACACCCGACACTTACGTGACAATCTACCGACCCCACGTTGGAACAGACTCAATCACGGCTCCCGTTACTGTCACAACCATTTCACCGTCGGGAGGCCAGCCAGGAACGGTTATCATCGAGACTCCCGACCAACAAGCGCCGCCTTCGACGACCTCTTCTGGACCTGATGCTTCTTATATTACTGTATTCCGCCCGCATACCGGAACGGACATCATTACAGCGCCTGTCACCATCACTACAATTGAGCCATCAGGTGATCAACCTGGCACCGTCATCATCGAAACTCCAGGGACTCAAGCACCTCCGATCACGACTACTCCTGAGGCTGTGGAGTCCTGGATCACGATTTTCCGAGCCCACTCTGGAACAGACTTGATTACCGCCCCAGTTACTGTCACGACTATCTTCCCCTCAGATGGTCAGCCAGGTACCATTATCATTGAGACTCCGGATGCGCAAGCACCTCCTTCGACAACCTCTGCCGGACCAGAGGCGACGTACATCACTGTTTTCAGGCCTTATTCGGGCACTGAGAGGATTACAGCCCCTGTTACCGTCACAACGATCGAGCCATCAGGAGATCAACCTGGCACTGTTATCATTGAGACACCAGGAACGCAGGCATCTCCAGTTACGACGGCCGGTCCTGCGCCCTCCTATGTTACGATTTACAGACCATATACTGGAACGGGTCAGATTACTGGCGACGTCACGGTCACAACTATCTCTCCTTCAGGGGACGAGCCTGGAACTGTCATCATTGAGACTCCTGGCCCTCAGGCGCCCCCTGTCACGACCACTGGTCCCATTGCTACTCCTTCCTACATCACTATCTATCGCCCTCATACCGGCACCGATGAGATCACTAGTGATATTACGGTTACAACGATTGCCCCGTCTGGAGACGAGCCCGGAACCGTGATCATCGAGACCCCAGGTCCTCAGGCACCCCCCATCACGACCGCGGGCCCGATTGCTACTCCTTCTTATATCACAATCTATCGACCCTACACAGGCACCAATGAGATCACTAGTGATGTAACGGTTACAACCATCTCTCCCTCTGGCGATGAGCCCGGAACTGTGATCATTGAAACCCCAGGGCCGAGGGCGCCACCTGTGACTACCACAGGCCCTGCACCTATTCCGTCGTATATCACTATCTACCGACCTTACACTGGCACCGACGAGATAACTAGCGATATCACAGTTACGACTATCTCTCCTCAAGGTGATGTGCCCGGCACCATAATCATCGAAACCCCCGGACCTAGGGCACCCCCTGTAACAACCACGGGACCTGCACCTGTTCCTTCGTATATCACAATCTACAGGCCTTATACTGGTACCGATGAGATAACTAGTGATATCACAGTCACGACGATCTCTCCCCAGGGTGACGAACCTGGCACGATTATTATCGAGACACCCGGCCCTCGGGCACCTCCAGTCACTACTTCAGGCCCCGCTCCTGTCCCCTCATACATCACGATTTACAGGCCATACACGGGACTCGATCAAATCACTTCCTTTGTGACCGTAACCACTATTGAGCCGACTGACGACCAGCCTGGTACCGTCATCATTGAGACCCCTGTGCCCGTGGTCAACACCAAGTTCGCGGGAACTACCGCTGCCCCTTCGTATGTCACGATTTATCGACCATACACTGGAGTGGATGAGATTACCTCATTCGTCACTGTCACCACGATCGAACCAACGGGAGATGAACCTGGTACAGTTATTATCGAGACCCCAGGTCCCCGTGCACCGCCACTCACGACCACTGGTCCTGCGCCTGTCCCTTCGTACGTCACGATTTATCGACCGTACACAGGAGTGGATGAGATTACCTCATTCGTCACCGTCACCACAATCGAACCTACTGGTGACGAGCCCGGTACGGTTATTATCGAGACCCCAGGTCCTCGTGCACCGCCAATCACAACCACTGGCCCTGCGCCTGTCCCATCGTACATTACGATATACAGGCCATACTCTGGGGTTGATGAGATTACCGCCTTTGTGACCGTGACCACGATTGATCCCACCGGTGACGAGCCCGGTACCGTTATTATTGAGACACCGGGCCCTCGCGCACCGCCTTTCACGACTTCTGGTCCTGCTCCGACACCCACATACATCACGATCTATAGACCTTATACAGGTGTGGACGAGATTACCGCTTTCGTCACTGTAACAACGATCGATCCTACAGGAGACGAGCCAGGCACAATCATCATCGAGACACCGGTCTCACGGGCCCCGCCTTTGACCACCGCCGGTCCCGCTCCTTCATACGTGACGATTTATCGACCTTACACAGGGGTTGATGAGATCACTGATTCGGTCACCGTTACTACGATTGACCCGACAGGGGACCAGCCAGGCACTGTTATCATTGAAACGCCTGGTCCTCGGGCTCCTCCTGTCACTACCGCAGGCCCAGCCCCGTCGTACGTGACGATCTATCGACCTTACACTGGCGTGGATGAGATTACCACTTTTGTAACTGTTACGACCATCGCTCCAGAAGGCGACCAGCCTGGTACGATCATCATCGAAACCCCCGGTCCTCGAGACACGCCCATCACGACCTCTGGGCCGGCTCCTTCCTACATCACCATCTACAGGCCCTACACTGGCGTTGACGAAATCACTGCTTTCGTTACCGTCACAACCATCCTCCCCGATGGCGATCAACCCGGCACGGTCATAATCGAGACCCCAGGCCCCCGAACAACGCCTGTGACCACATCTGGCCCCGAGCCTTCGTACGTCACAGTGTACAGACCGTATACTGGTGTGGAAGAGATCACAACTTTCGTGACGGTTACGACGATCCCACCGCAGGGCGATGAACCAGGCACTGTCATCATTGAGACACCCGGTCAATCACCTGCCGTAACCACATCTGGACCCGAACCCTCATATGTAACAGTTTACCGACCCTATACGGGCGTAGAGGAGATCACGGCTTTCATAACGGTTACGACGATTCCGCCACAAGGCAACGAGCCTGGTACCGTCATCATCGAGACACCCGGCCAATCACCCGCTATAACCACATCTGGTCCTGAACCTTCTTATGTGACAGTTTACCGGCCTTATACTGGCGTGGACCAGATCACAGCATTTGTAACAGTTACAACAATTCCGCCACAGGGCGATGAGCCCGGCACAGTCATCATCGAGACGCCTGGTCAAGCACCCGCCGTTACTACTTCTGGTCCGGAACCTTCATACATCACTGTGTACAGGCCTTACACTGGAACGGAATCTATTACGAGCTTCCTCACTGTGACGACAATTCCTCCCGAAGGAGACCAGCCGGGTACCGTTATCATTGAGACCCCGGGTCAGGCACCCCCTGTGACTACTTCTGGACCCGAACCTTCTTATGTCACAGTCTATCGCCCACACACTGGAGTAGATGAGATTACGAGCTCTGTGACAGTCACAACCATCCCCCCTGAAGGCGATCAACCTGGTACTGTTATTATCGAGACACCTGGACAGAAGGCTCCAATCACAACGTCAGCCCCTGAGCCTTCTTACATCACAATCTATCGACCATATACAGGAACAGATGGGATCACAAGCTTTGTTACTGTAACTACTATCCCACCCATGGGCGATGAGCCCGGCACTGTAATCATTGAAACTCCTGGACAAGCCCCCCCGATCACAACATCAGCTCCTGAGCCTTCTTACATCACAATCTATCGACCGTACACAGGAACAGACGGCATCACAAGCTTTGTTACTGTAACTACTATCCCGCCTGCGGATGGCGAACCCGGAACCGTGATTATTGAAACTCCGGGACAAGCGCCTCCAGTAACAACTGCTGGCCCCGAGCCGTCCTACATCACGATTTATCGACCTTACAGTGGTACGGGAGTGATTACTAGCTTCGTCACTGTTACAACCATTCCTCCTGAAGGTGATGAACCTGGCACTGTTATCATCGAGACTCCAGGCCAAGCGCCACCAGTGACAACCGCTAGCCCTTCCTGGACGACCATTTACAGAGCGTACACTGGGCCCGATGAGATTACTAGCGATGTCACAGTCACAACGATTCCTCCTGAGGCTGATCAGCCTGGTACCGTCATTATCGAGACCCCTGTGCCCCGTACTGGTAGCGCGCCCGTGACGATTCCTGGAAATGACTCCTACGTCACTGTCTTCAGGGCTCACCTTGGTCCTGATACGATCACGGCGCCGATGACCATCACAACCATTCCTCCTTCGGGCGGGGAACCTGGAACTGTTATCATTGAAACACCCGAGCCAGCCACTTCTGGGCCCGCTACATCTGAGCCAGAGACTTCGAATGGAAGTCCCCCAGTGACACTTCCACCTGGAGATGATTCATATGTGACAATTTTCAGGCCTCACTCTGGACCAGATCGAATCACAGCGCCCGTAACAGTCACCACAATTCAGCCCTCGGGTGGCCAACCTGGCACTGTTATCATCGAGACCCCTGAGCCAGATACCCCTACCTCTGAACCAGAGACTTCGACTCCCAACGCGCCAGTGACGCTTCCACCTGGAGATGATTCATACGTAACAGTCTTTAGGCCTCATTCTGGACCTGATCGAATCACTGCTCCAGTTACCGTTACGACCATCCAGCCCTCGGGCGGCCAGCCTGGAACAGTCATCATTGAGACCCCTGAGCCCGAGACTCAGCCTCCACCAGTGACAAGCCCCTCTACTCCCGACAGTTATGTGACGATCTTCAGGCCTTACACAGGAACTGGTATTATCACTGCTCCTGTCACCGTTACAACTATCGAGCCTTCGGCAGGAGAACCAGGAACCATCATCATTGAGACTCCGACAACTCAAGAACCTCCTATCACCACTGCTCCTGAGGAAACATATGTGACCATTTACAGGCCATACACTGGAACTGATACTATCACGGCCCCCGTTACTGTTACAACGATCGCTCCATCAGGAGGCGAGCCTGGTACCGTGATTATTGAGACCCAGACACCTGCGACCCAGACAGTCGGGTATGTGACAATCTACAGACCTTATAGTGGAACCGATCCGTACACCGCGCCTGTTACCGTTACAACTATTCAGCCGTCGGGAGGACAGCCCGGTACCGTCATCATCGAAACTGAGGCTCCCCAGACTGAGCCCCCTCAAGTTACAGACCCTCCGGCTCCGCAAAGCAACAATGTCACTATCATTCGGCCTTACCCCGGACCTGGTAAGATCACCGCGCCAGTCACCAACTATGTTCCCCCGAGCTCAGCTGGTGAGCCTGGCACCGTTATCATTGAAACTCCAGTCCCCGAAACTACCAGTCAGGAGGCTACTACCACGCCAGCCGGAGTCACCATTCCGCCCAGTGATGATAGTCGCAATGTCACGATCATCAGGCCGTACCCCGGTCCTGGGACTATCACAGCTCCCATTACTAACTACGTGCCACCCAGCTCATCAGGCGAGCCTGGTACTATTCTCATTGAGACTCCAGTCCCTGAAACTACCAGCGAAGAACAGACAACAACGACAAGCCCCCCTGCAGTCACAATCCCTCCCAGCAATGATAGTCGCAACGTGACAGTTATCAGGCAGTACCCCGGCCCGGGAACGATTACCGCCCCCATCACTAGTTATGAGCCTCCAAGCTCATCGGGTGGACCTGGTACCGTCGTCATTGAGACTCCCGCCCCTGAGCCCGAGACTACGTCATCGGCCGAGGATGAGACTTCGTCTGAGCCCGCCGACCAGCCAACAACAACCCCACCGGCCATTACAATTCCCCCAAGCCGAGGAAACCCCAACGTTACGGTCGTGCGACAATATCCTGGCCCAGGAATAATTACGGCACCCATCACCAGCTATGAACCCCCAAGCTCATCGGGTGGACCTGGTACCATCATCATTGAGACTCCGGCCCCCGAGCCTGAGACCACCTCGTCGGCTAGTGTTGAGGCTTCTTCGTTGGCTCAAAACGAGACTTCTTTCTCGACCGAGCCCGAAGATCAGCCAACAACGACCCCTCCAGCTATCACCATTCCCCCCAGCCGAGGAAATCCTAACGTCACGGTCGTGCGTCAGTATCCTGGGCCGGGTACTATCACGGAAGCTATCACCACCTACGAACCGCCCAGCTCTCCCGGAGAGCCAGGAACAGTTGTGATCGAAACTCCAGCACCGGTGACTTCTGATGATGTGACAAGTCGCAATGTTACTATCTACACCGCTGGACCAGCTTCTCTTACCGAACCTTTCACCACCTACGAGCCTCCAGCGTCTCGCGGAGATCCTGGCACCGTTGTCATCGAAACTCCTGTCCCACGGACTGAATCCGACGAAGGCCGCAATGTCACCATCTACACTGCTGGACCTGACGGCATCACGGCACCTGTCACCGAATACAATCCACCTGGAACTCCCGGAGATCCTGGCACAGTTATTATTGAGACGCCAGTCCCACGATCTCAGGATGAGCGCAATGTAACGATCTACACGGCTGGGCCTGATGGAATCACTGCTCCTATCACCCGGTACAGCCCACCTGCTTCACAGGGGGATCCCGGAACCGTCATCATCGAAACACCTGTCCCTCGTTCCCAAGACGAGCGCAACGTAACCATCTACACAGCCGGACCAGATGGAATTACTGCCCCTGTCACTCGGTACAACCCGCCGGCCTCAGCTGGTGATCCTGGAACCGTCATCATTGAGACACCAGTTCCTCGATCTCAAGATGAACGCAATGTCACTATCTACACGGATGCGCCCGATGGAGTTACCACTACGTTCACAACCTATTCTCCGCCTGGAACGCCTGGCGACCCTGGTACTATCATCATCGAGACCCCAGGTCCTCGAAATGTGACAATTACTCGCGCTGGTCCAGAGTCACTTACAGCTCCCATCACTACCTATGAGCCACCGGCATCTGCTGGTGACCCAGGTACCGTTGTCATTGAAACTCCGGGTCCGGGCAATGTCACTATTACGACGGAAGGTCCCAGCACACTCACCGGGCCTTTCACTACATATCAGCCTCCAGGAAAATCTGGAGATCCAGGCACTATCATCATTGAGACCCCAGGTGGTCGCAATGTCACCATCACTGAAGAAGGGCCTCCCGAAATCACTGAACCATTTACAACCTATGCGCCGCCAGGCTCGCCCGGCGACCCGGGAACTATCATTATCGAGACCCCGCGTGTGAAGGCCCAGAGCAGTCCTGTTCCCGAAACCTCTACAGCACTCACCATCACACCAGATGACCAGAACGATCATGTCACCGTGGTTCAGCCCAACACCAAGTTCCCCGGTGTCACAGACAATGTTACCCAGATTGTTGCCCCAACCGACGGAACACCTGGAACGCACATCATCTATACTCCTGTATCAGAGACGACAGATGCTGCTGGGTCAACGTCAAGGCTGGCCGCTTCAGGTGACTATGTCACGATGACCCAGACGGTTACCATCCCAGGTGATCCATCTACCCTTACACGGAACAACACTGCTGTCGATGCCGACGCTACTACCACCGGTATGGAAACTAACGTCATTGTCATTCCGCCATCTGGCACGGAACCAGGAACTGTCCTGATACACACCAGTGTGTACTTGGATCAAACGTTGGCCAGGCACGCCAATGTCACCATCACCAGGGCAGGTCCTAGTGGTGTCACCACTCCTTTCACAACCTATAATCCTCCCGCCCAGGAAACTGACCCCGGAACCATCATCATTGAGACACCCGACTACAACGTGACAATTACTCGCGCGGCCCCAGCCTCTATTACGACCACATTCACTACGTACGAGCCACCTGCTTCTATGGGAGATCCAGGCACTGTTATTGTCGAGACTCCGGATTACAATGTGACGATCACTCGTGAGGCCCCGGCATCAGTTACAACGCTCTTTACTACTTATTCGCCTCCGGGCTCACCTGGCGACCCCGGCACGGTTATTGTTGAAACTCCCAATGGAGATTACAACGTTACTATCACCAGAGCAGCTCCTGCCTCTATTACGACGCCATTCACGACTTACTCACCGCCAGGCTCAGCCGGCGACCCGGGCACTGTTATTGTCGAGACTCCGGACTACAATGTCACTATCACTAGGGAGGCACCAGCCTCTATCACCACGGTCTTTACAACCTATTCACCTCCAGGAACTCCTGGAGATCCAGGCACTGTCATCGTTGAGACTCCTAACGGAGACTATAACGTCACTATTACACGAGCAGCTCCTCCCTCCATCACCACTCCGTTTACAACTTACTCGCCTCCAGCTTCGGCAGGTGACCCCGGCACAGTCATCGTTGAAACCCCAGATTACAATGTCACGATCACGAGAGCGGCTCCAGCTTCGATCACAACCCCATTCACAACGTACTCGCCGCCTGGAACTCCAGGTGACCCCGGAACTGTCATTATCGAAACCCCTGACTACAACGTCACTGTCACTCGAGGCGGACCTACGGCTTTCACTACATATTCCCCTCCTGGAACTCCCGGCGATCCTGGGACCGTCATTGTCGAAACCCCTGAGTACAATGTCACGGTTACCAGACCTGGGCCTACTGCATTCACAAAGTATTCACCCCCCGGAACCCCTGGTGACCCCGGCACTGTCATTGTCGAGACTCCCGACTACAACGTCACTGTCACTCGAGGCGGGCCTACGGCTTTCACTACCTACTCGCCACCTGGATCTGCAGGCGATCCTGGAACTGTCATCATCGAAACCCCAGATTATAATGTCACCGTCACTAGGCCCGGTCCCAGTTCCTTCACAACTTACTCCCCACCAGGTTCAGCTGGCGATCCGGGCACTATCATTATCGAGACTCCGGACTACAACGTGACCGTCACTCGACCTGGTCCTAGTTCCTTCACTACCTACTCGCCACCTGGATCTGCAGGTGATCCTGGAACTATTATCATCGAAACCCCGTCTGATAGGATTGCTGACGACGTAACTTCTTCGGTTCAGCCAGGCCGCAATGTGACCGTCACCCGTGAGGCTTCTGATTCAATCACCGAGCCCTTCACCACTTACGAGCCTCCAGCATCCTCCGGAGACCCTGGTACTATCGTCATTGAGACGCCTAAAGTCAAGGTTGCAGGCGCGCCTTCGACCACTTCTGATGATCCAGGTCGCAACGTGACCATCTACACCGCAGGCCCCCACAGTCTTACAGGTCCCGTCACTTCCTATGATCCACCCGCCACGCGAGGCGATCCCGGCACAATCATTGTCCAAACTCCTGGCCCTGCGGATCCGAGCAATGTAACTATCGTGACTGTGGTCAGCACAATCACGAGGCCTTATACAACCTACTCGCCGCCTGGAGCTACCGGCGATCCCGGTACTGTTGTGATCGAGTTGCCCCCTGACCACAATGTGACTTTCACAACTGAGGTCAGCACAATTACTGAAGCCTTCACAACCTACTCTCCGCCCGCAGAATCCGGCGATCCCGGTACAGTCATTATCGAGGTGCCTCCCGAGCGCAACGTAACTACCACGACCGTGGTCAGCACGCTCACAGAGCCTTATACCACGTATTCACCTCCCGGAAGGCAAGGCGATCCCGGTACCGTCTGGGTAGAGCTTCCGCCAGACCACAACGTAACCATAACGACCGAGGTTAGTTCATTGACAGAGCCTTACACAACCTATTCACCACCTGGTCGGAAGGGCGATCCGGGTACCGTCATTGTGGAGTTGCCGCCGGATCACAACGTAACTATCACCACAGAGGTTAGTTCATTGACGGAGCCCTATACAACCTATTCGCCTCCTGGTCAGAAGGGAGATCCAGGTACTATCATCGTGGAGTTGCCGCCGGACCACAACGTAACTGTCACTACTGAGGTCAGTACACTAACGGAGCCCTATACGACTTATTCGCCTGCGGCACGCAAGGGAGACCCAGGTACCGTCGTGGTAGAGCTTCCACCAGACCACAACGTAACCGTCACAACCGAAGTCAGCACCCTCACGGAGCCATATACAACATATTCGCCACCGGCACGCAAGGGAGACCCAGGCACTATAATCATCGAGCTGCCGCCAGACCATAACGTAACCACCACGGTCGAGGTCAGTACGATTACGGAGCCCTATACAACTTACTCGCCACCGGCACGAAAAGGCGACCCTGGCACCATTGTTGTTGAGCTACCGCCAGACCACAATGTCACTACTACTATCGAGGTCAGCACACTCACGGAGCCCTACACGACATTCTCACCGCCAGCACGAAAGGGTGACCCCGGCACGGTTATCGTTGAGTTACCGCCGGATCATAACGTGACTACTACGATCGAGGTCAGCACCCTTACGGCACCGTATACGACATATTCGCCTGCAGGAAGGAAGGGTGACCCTGGCACAATCATCGTTGAGCTTCCACCTGATCATAACGTAACCATCACAGAGGAAGTCAGCACCCTGACGGCACCTTACACAACGTACTCACCCCCAGGAAGGAAAGGTGACCCCGGCACTATCATTGTCGAGCTTCCACCGGACCGCAATGTGACTATCACGGAGGTCGTCAGTACGATAACCGAGATCTACACTACATACTCAGCACCAGCGAACCGTGGTGATCCCGGTACTGTGATCATCGAAATCCCACCGGATCGTAATGTAACTACTACGATCGAGGTCAGCACTCTAACGACACCTTACACGACATACTCGCCTCCCGGAAGGCAAGGTGACCCTGGCACTATCATTGTCGAGCTTCCACCGGATCGCAATGTGACCATCACGGAAACCGTCAGTACGATAACCGAAGTCTACACCACGTACTCAGCGCCAGCCAACCGTGGTGACCCTGGCACTATTATCATCGAAATCCCACCGGATCGCAATGTTACAGTAACTGAGGAAGTCAGCACTATCACGGAGGTCTACACGACCTATTCGCCGCCCGCGCGTCAAGGGGATCCAGGAACCATCATCGTCGAAATCCCCCCTGACCGTAACGTCACTGTTGCAACTATCGTCAGCACGATCACGGCTCCGTATACAACCTATTCCGCACCTGCGAACCGTGGCGACCCAGGCACCGTTTACATCGAATTGCCTCCTGACCATAACGTCACGATCACCGAGGAAGTCAGTACCATCACGGAACCATACACGACCTATTCACCGCCAGCCAACCGCGGCGATCCAGGAACTGTTATCATCGAGTACCCTCCTGAGCGCAATGTTACTGTTGCAACTGTTGTTAGCACAATCACGGCACCTTACACGACCTATGCTCCACCCGCCAACCGCGGCGACCCAGGCACCGTGTATATCGAATTGCCACCTGACCACAACGTTACCATCACTACGGAAGTTAGCACGATCACAGAAGCATACACGACTTATTCCGCGCCTGCGAACAGAGGCGACCCAGGCACTGTTATCGTCGAATTGCCTCCAGAGAGGAACGTGACCATCACAACGGAGGGACCCAGCACGCTTACGGACTATTACACCACGTATTCGCCTCCTGGACGACAAGGCGACCCCGGAACGGTTATCATCGAATCGCCTCCTGATCGCAATGTGACTATCACAACTGAAGGTCCCAGCACTCTCACTGGCTATTACACAACTTATTCGCCGCCAGCACGAAAGGGAGATCCTGGAACAGTTATTATCGAGACACCTCCCGAACGCAATGTGACAATTACAACCGAAGGACCCAGCACTCTCACGGGCTACTACACAACGTATTCTCCTCCTGGTAGCCCAGGGGACCCCGGAACCATTATCATCGAGACGCCTCCGGATAGGAATGTGACTATCACAACCGAAGGACCTAGCACTCTTACCGGTTATTTCACAACTTACTCTCCTCCCGGTAGCCCAGGAGACCCCGGCACTGTCATCATCGAGACACCTCCTGAGAGGAACGTCACCATCACGACAGAGGGCCCTAGTACTCTCACAGGATACTATACAACCTACTCGCCGCCTGGCAGTCCAGGAGACCCCGGTACCGTCATCATCGAGACACCTCCTGAGCGCAATGTCACTATTACGACAGAGGGCCCCAGTACCCTTACGGAGTTCTACACGACATACTCACCGCCCGGCAACCCAGGAGATCCAGGCACTGTCATAATCGAGACGCCGCCAGACCGCAATGTCACTATCACGACGGAGGGCCCAAGTACTCTCACAGGTTACTATACCACTTACTCTCCTCCCGGTAGCCCAGGAGATCCCGGCACTGTCATCATTGAAACGCCTCCTGAGCGTAACGTCACTATCACTACGCAAGGCCCGAGTACGCTCACAGAGCCTTATACAACTTACTCACCGCCCGGGTCCGCCGGCGATCCGGGTACTGTCATTGTCGAACTGCCGCCTGGTCACAACGTCACTGTCACTACACAAGGTGATAGCACACTCACTGGTCCATTCACTACCTATTACCCGCCTACCGCGGACGGTGAACCCGGTACTATCCTGGTCGAAACACCGCCTGCCAAGGTGGCTGCAGTTACAACCACTTCCACTACCACCACATCCACCACGACCTCGGCGGCTCGCACGACAACATCCACAACCTCATCTTCTTTGTCCACGTCTACTCGACCAACTACTACCAGTTCTTCAACTACTTCATCAACAACCACGTCAAGCACGACTACATCTCGTTCTACTACCTCTTCTACAACATCTTCTACCACGTCAAGCACAACTAGCTCTCGTCCCACTACCTCGTCTTCTACTACTACCTCGAGGTCTACAACCAGCACGACAACAACACCTGCAGCACAGGCCACTGTCAAGTTCGACTGCGATGTTTACGGCTATCTTATTCAGAAGACATCGCTGTACCGCGTCGAGATCACCACTGGCAAGACTACCCTGATCAAGACCGGTGTCGGTCCAGGTGGCTGGATCAACGGTATCGGATACAACAAGTTCGACGATTACATCTACGGCATGGTCATGGACAGCTCTGGATCTCAGCTTATCCGAATCGGCGCTGATGGTGGTTGGACACTTCTCAGCGCTCGTGTCAGCAGCCGAAACATCATCATGGGTGATATCGACAACCAGGGTCGGTACTGGTTCTCTGATACTGGACGACCTTGGTGGGCCGTCGACCTACACCCAGGCTCATCCACTTACGGCCAGATTGTCCTGAGCGGAACTGCGACTCACGACGACTACATGGCCGATTGGGCCTTCGTTCCGGGTGGTGGTGATTACATGTACGCAGTCCAGTACACACAGACCTCGTCCACCTTGGTCCGCTTCAGTCGTACCACGTACACTTGGCAGACCATCAAGGCATTCGGCAACATCACTGGCGACAACGTCTGGGGAGCCCTCTACGCGGCCGCAGACGGAAACATGTACGGATCCGAGAACAGTAGCGGTAACATCTACAAGTTCCCTATTGCGCCCACGGTCGGTACGCCCAAGTTCCTCGCCAGTGGACCATCGTCAAGCTGGAACGACGGAGCCAGATGTATCGACAGCGAGTCTCTTGTCACTTAGAGCGTTTCCTTCACTTAGACGGTTTCCTTTTCCTCGAGTCTTTCCTATCTCTCTACATCCTGTATCCTAGGCCATTTCCTACATCTCAACATGTTGTATCTTAGGTCATCTCTTATACGTCTACATCCTGCATTCTAGGGCATTTCCTATCTATCTATCACCGACCGCATCTCGGAATATTTCCTACATCTCTACTACATCTACATCATCATGTATCCTAGCAATCGTTACTCTGTAAGAGTCGACAAAGAAATTGATCTCGTATGTTCTTTTTTTAAGATGCTTGCTCCTCATTCGCCTCTGTGAAAACTTGTGCCATTGAAGATACTCAGACCCTCCAAATCAGAGGCAATTTTGAGACATGTGCCATTTCCTATCTGTGTTGATGTGGACAGCGTCTATCTCGCCTTGCATCATTTGTTCATGTCTAATTTGAGCCTTACACTTGCTTTGATAAACTTCTACAGTATGAGTCTCGCCTCGAGAGCGACCAGACCGAAGCCGCCGATCAGGGATGCTCCGCCTCAACTCGACAGATTTCCTAATTTCTTTACATCCGCCCGCTCAAGATGAATGTTGTCATCCTCGTTGCAGCCAGAGAGACGGGGGCTTCAATTGTGAACGGCCTTTTTCGCCCCGGTCATTCCCACGGAAGGCATCCTCAAGTTCAGAGACACTGCATGTTCTGTTCTGTTCGAGTATTACTCACATCAGGCAAGTCCATCATGGGTCGCTCGTATTATTGCCGATCCTAGAACGCTGAACAAGATGGTCTTTAGCAGGTCTATTTATCTCTGATCTGGAGGCCAAAGTGTTATCTTGGATAAGGTTGATGAGGCAAGATGGCGACTCTTCTGGCGATGCAGCTAGAGAGGCAATTTGTTAAGGTTATTGTGTTGCATGGCATTGGGCCGATTCAAAATGCCATTTTGTGTATTTTAAAGTGTTCTTTTGCTGATGTGTTACTCTCTTATATCCAAGGGTGTGGGAGAGACAAAAACTAAAGATGGTCTTTACCTATAACACGGTTCTCACTATGAACCACCAAGTATACGACATTCTGGAAGGAGCCAATGGCGAAATTGTTGACCGCAACTATGTAAGCCTCTTGTCTAATCTACCGCGAGGGGCTATAATCATGTACGAATGAGTTAGGTCCCTGAGGCCACCATCACAGCGGGAGTGGACAGGGCAGAGGCCAATACGCCGCGTGCCGACTCGTTCAACTTCTTTGAGGTGGTCAAGTACTAATACTTCAACTCCCTGGGCCTCCGTGGTGACAACCCCCCGGAATACGCGCGTTGCTTGGGATACTTGGGCGCGACGGAAATCTATCCGAGCATCAAGGTAACCGCTCCCGAAGCTTATTGCCATAAAGTATCGAGTGGCAAAGCCATGACTATCTATCAGATATTGACATCTGCCTCTCAGCGAGGCCAGAGATTGGCGAGCATAGATGACACTCAGCTTCCATTATAGACTAGAAAGCCTCTACTCGGAGTCTGAGTCCCACCAAGGTTCCTTCAGGATCACGAAATGACTCGGCTTAGTCGAGTTTAGGGAAACACAACCCAAGGGAGGAGCTATGTGGAAAGAAAGTCAGGTGGAAAAATCACGATGCCCCAGAGAACAGCGACGAGACTCTCGTGGTGTTTGGATCTACCTGTGCAGAGCCCAATATCCAACCTAGCCTGACCCAATCTGGTAAAGACATCTCATAACTAACAAAACGCATGAATGAACATGAGAACCAGTGCCAAGATTTCAGGGGGTTTCATACGGTGCAGAATGCCCAAGGCCTCTCCTGCTCGTCAACCTGGTGCCGGATGGACAGTTCAGCAGTTCCGACTCCCCTCCATTCACCTTCTCCCCTACCTACGTTTCAGAGCCTCTAGCTAATCATCGTCTTGAAATTATGATAACAATGCTTGGAAATCTTTAGTTTAGCCACCTCTATCAAAACGATGTTACCCAGACGCGCAGGTGATATCTAACAAAGGACCAAAACCTCTGCCCGTTACAGGCATCAATGAAAGTGGGATTTAGATCCTTAGGTAATTTTATACTCCAAGGCAAGGAACCTTTTTCTAACTAGACACCCAGTAGAACGCATGTTCGGTCTTCAAAATTCAAACAACCCACCTTGCTTAGACGTTCACGCTTTGCCAAGGATCAATAAGGAAAGGACCCTCCGAGTCCACCACGCATCAGCCTGGTTTGAGTACGCCCTTCTAAAAGTGAGGCATATTCTTATGATTATTCGTAAATGGTCCGTGTACTAAACGAGTACCAGGATCATTTGTCTCAAGAGTACTCTAGAAATTGCCTCCTCTAGGGCTTCTCAGGGGGCAGCATGCTCTCTCAACCAAAACACTCACCATTTTATTCAGAGCACGGCATGATACAGCACAAATAAGAGGTTTCGAAGCACTCTTGTCTGCTGAGGATCAAATACTACACCGTGCTTACCGGGGCGAAACAAACAGCTCCAACGAAGCAAGCATATTCAAACATGGCAAACAACAGCCAGACCGCACGTTTAGGGATATCTTGAAAACACATGACTTATGAAGTGGCCTGGACCGCCGCCCATGAGTAATTCCAAAATTAGGCGCATGTAACATCGTGAGGCCCAAAACCTCCGGCCTGGCACTACATGTTTGATCCGAGATGCTGACAAAAGATGCTCGATGGCTCACTCGCCAGTTGAGCATGTTTGGTGGCCGTTTCCCCCGTGAGTCACCGTGGGCGTGTAGTTTTCAAAAGGTCGTTTGCCACAAAGTCACAGTTGTCTTCTCTGCAGACCTTGTGATGCCTTCAACCGGTACAACTCAAACAAGTCACTGGCACCTTGTGCGTACCGTGTAAGTGATTCCTTCCCTGCAAAGCTTACAAAAGCTAGAGACTTCTTCACTCTAAACTTGCCATCGTAATTTTAAGACATGCCTGCCTCACTAAGCGTTAACAGGAACCTTGGCCGAACAATATCCAGTCGTCAGGGTATTAACGAGGCCGATTATCCCATGTGTCAGCTGCACTCGACAAAGTGCGACGCCTGCGGAAGAGTCCTGGTCTACTACAAGACCTTTTGTACCAAGGTACGCCTCGCCGGCCAAGCCTGCGGCGAGGTTGACCACGTTGTTTGCTATGTGCCCTCGGATGGCTGCCCCCACTGCTGGAAACAGAGGAGTCGTTGGCGCCATCGCTTGAGATTCTGGAGGAGCAACAACTCCGGCAAGACCCATACACGTCGCTGAAGACTCAAAGATGGCGACAAGAAACCCCAGAGGGAGATGGATGTAAGAACCGTGAGAGCGGGTCTTCATGGTCTGAACAGAATGTCGTATCAGACGTTGGCAACCAAAGGGTCCAGAAGTGAGGGGCAACGTGGTATGTCTGTCTGCCTTGAGGAATATGCCCGACACGCTGCCATGACATCGGTAACGATTTGCAGAAACAAATCATTTCGCGCAGTTCCCCTCAGAGTTGCGGTCAGGGGTTAGGCGGTGGCATCCCGTCCGTATCTAAAAGCTCCAGTCCCGTTTACATACGTGTTCGCCCAGGTTTCGAGAAGATGCGACAGCGATGCAAAGGCTCCCATCATATTGGTGGCCCTGTGCATGGAACCTTCTCGTAGGGGCGGATCGCGGATTTGGGTTGGGTTGGGTGCGATGGTAGGCAATGACGTCATTGAAGCTTCTCAGCAGGATCATGGCCCTGCCCACAAGCAATGTCGTGGATGCGGAACCCAAGTGAACGGGTCCCTGTACAACCCGCCATGGCCGCCGGAAAGCCCCCTTCCCCCCTTTTCGCCCGTCGAACCCGCGCGCGTTTGGTGCCTGGTAATGTGGCTCATGGGGCCAGTCACATCTCCCGGACGACTTCTCCGGGACAAAGGCACCACTCACCGCTTGCACTTGCGTCGCCTTAATGCGCCACTGTCGACCTTATTCGGGATTCTTTAACCCTCATCCCCACTGAACATGATCCACGCGTGCATATCCTTCTGCGTGAGATGCATGTCTGCTTCATTTGGGCCCTTGTTGGGCATGGGTCGTTACCCAAACGTCCAGGCGGGAACAGGAAGAAAAAGTCCTTTGACCGGTGTCAGCTTCTAGCCCAATCATTTGTGACGGCAGGGATTAACGGCCTAGATAATTAATAAGGCCGCCATGGCAACTCTGCCACATTTGTGATGGATCAAATTGAGCGCAAGCCGAAAAATGGCGAGTCCATCCACAGGACAATTTGTCCTTTGTCGAATCCGCGTTCCGGGGCTCGTTGCGACCGGTGGCGGATAGTGAGTGGCTGTGGGGGTGTCGAAAGCTGGTGATGCTGAAACACCAAAAAGAGCAAGATCTTCAATCTTGTGGTTTAACATCTGTCCCACCTACCTACTGGTCCCCTAGGATCCCTCGCTGCTTGGCCCTGTTTCTGCGCCACAGCGTGGCCCACCAGCCACCAACCACTCTCCAACTCAGACAAGTCGTGCACTGCCAGCACCGGTGTCCCCGACCGATATTGTCCTGTATCAGTCAAGGTTCGGCAATGCCAATGTCGTCCCATGTCTACCCTGTGAATTACCCCCGATCTCCAGGGCATTTCTTCACAGCGCAGGGACCGTCGTGATCGAGGAGCATAGGCTGCACAGCCAAGCAACCTCAACGGTCTGGACCGTTCTGCTTAGCCTCCGCAGCCGAGGCTCCGCAAATCGCTGAACCATGTTCCGGGGTGCTTCACGCGACGGCCTGTCCATGGGGAGCGATCGTCAGGAAACGCGCGCACATGCTTCGAACCATGGTTCAATCACAGACGAGCATGACATCCCGGAGTTTTAAAGCTTGAGTGACGGGGGAGCCTCAAGTAGACACCCGACGGTGGCGCTAGCGTCAATTCAGCTGCAGTTGAGAACGATGCCAGTACTACCACAGCCCTGGTCCTGCTGATGATGGCCCTTTCCTGTGGTCCAGAGTCAAAGTTAAACAGGGCACTGACAACGCGAACACTCATCAAAGTCTCCAAGTAGTCATGGCGTTGCTCGATCTATCGTGCCAAAGCTCCATCCACGATCGCGGGTCCCGGCATCGCGGGCCACCAGGAGGACCCTTGACGGTCGTAGCGCGCCCGGGATCCCTGACCTCGACCACCTTCTCAATGAATTGTAGGCCCTGCCGCAACGGCCCGGCGATCTGTAAGCTTCAAAAGGTACAGCCTGCGTACGGGCCACAGGCAGCGCTAGTGAAACGGCGCCGTCCGAGACTCCCGCATTTCTGTAGCTACCGACAGAGAGGATCAACCCATTGATTCTACTACGGATGACGTCTCTCTGGGACCTCCATCCAAGCCCAGCGAATCGATGGCGCAAGTGTGGCGGAGACACACGTCCCCCTTTGAGTATCGCGCGCCGCGGGGGGTTCAAAGCTTGGGTGCCGGAGGTCAGGGCGATTTGGGCTGACCCCAGCAGCGGTCCCGATCGACTAGCGAATACGCAGATATCCAGAGTCCGAGAAGCATTCGAGAGAATTGACACCGTCAAAATACTCTCGTCCGTCTGAAGAAAAAGCGGACCCGTTTGCTCGTTTCCTTTTGCAAGCGCCGCAGTGCCGCCCCGCATACATGTTAGCGGGTCAATGGAGCAAAAGCTCCGGTTCCTGGACTCCCTGGCCCGAATAGACAAGTGTTTCTCACCAGAGACCCAGAGACGCTCCATGGCGGACGCACACGCTTTGTTTCTTTCAAAATGGCTCGTCGTCGCATGCTCCTGTTCCTGCTCCTGTTCCTGCTCCTGTTCCGTCTTCGTCAGTGCGGCGCCAACGGCTCGTCATCATGTCACTCTTTTGCCACGAGGCCGCCGAGTAACGTCACCTGGGGGTTGAGACCGAGGATTCGCTTTCTCACCTTGAAGCTCCGGCGACCCTGGACTCCTGGGCCCCCCCTGGACACTCTGGTGGCAACCACTGGTCGGGTCTCCATACAGACGACAGAGAGGCCCATCCAACGCCACACCCTTTATATCAGCCCTATCCGGTCATCTCCAAGAGACGGCGAGTCTCGCTCCAGCCCAAAGAAGCCACAACTTCAACTTCGGTCCACAAAGATTGTCAGGTTTCCTCCGTATTTATTTATTGTCAACTCATCTCTGTCTTGATGTCGTCGGTGCGGGTGTTTTCCTTCTCACAGTTGTCAACATCCATCATCACCTATTCACTATCAGGATCCGAACAAAGCTCGAGCTCACGATAAATGTGCACGCAGCATACGGCTGCATGCCAAGTCTGCGGGAAAGATTATCTCGTCTATGTTGAGTTTTGTCAGGCTTTTCATCCGCCAATGCTCATCTGCCCGCAAGGCATGCTGTTCCTGGGAAACGAGATGCGCGACGGGCAATGCCCAAGCCCAGTCTGCCCCAATAGTTTGAGGGGGGGCTGCCGGGTCATGTAATACCGTTATCACCCCGAAGGAAGGACAGTATGGGGTCGTCAGTCGGTACCCAAGCCTCGACTCGCCAGTAATCCGAATGTCTCCTCAGAGTTTCTGCCCAGTCGTCTCAACCTCGACAACTTGATCGATACCTTTGTACGCGGGAACCTCAAAGTCGAATTTCTTTGCAATACCCGGGGTTACGAATCTGTTTCGAGAATTAATTTCCACCAGACGAAACTGCAGAATAGGTACGTGCCGTCCTCCAATAAAGTGTCGCCCCTTGAAGTGCTTTACTAGCGGCTTTGGCGCTGTCAGACTAACAAGTGCCGTCGGCATAAAGGAGCTGCCGAGCCCAGACTCAGGAGGGCCGTTTTCGATGTCCCACGACGAGGGAGCATCAACCGACGTGACCGGCAACTTGGTATCCTGAAGAGCCTGGATGACCGCGGGAAATGGCTCTCGGACTTCACCTGAAAAGCTGAAGCCTGGGTGAACGGTTAAACCTGGTCGCCGTTGGGGGGAACGAGCACGAACCGAAAATCGCATCGACGATGTGATCCGTCGAACCCAAGGCTGATGAAAAGTCATCTACGAAGGGGACTTCGAGATCTTCAAGTTGTTTTGCAAGCCGCTAAGCACACGATAAGCGGTCGTACTGCCTAGTTGGATATTGAGACAGGGCATATGTCAGGACGCCGATTGCTTCCGCCTACCGATTCCTACAGGACTGACGGGATGCGCATGATAAGAAATCCCTAGAAACAATACATCCACTGGACCATCCGGAAGCCAAGCACAACCCCTTGGGATGCCGTGATGCAGCGGGTCTCCCGGTGAAATGACGGTGACAATGGGAGCAACTCACCTGGTAAAGGTCATTCTTGCTACGTTTTGGGTAGAATACGGTCGGGTTGTAGCCATAGTGACGGAGATGGCGAGCAGCCACCAGTCCATCGCCACCTTGAGGTCGTCAGTAGCAACTCAAACCGAAGTGCTGGGTGTAAAGGCACACCATTGTTTCCAGGCCCGCAGGCAACGAGGACCCTACGACCGCTGTCGAGGGGTTGGAGACGATATACTGGTTAAACCCAACAATCAGCACTCGGCTGCAACTTTGCACTTTGGTGATCCAAGCTCTTGGAACCTGGTTTCATGCTTGAGGCTCTTTCACGGCTCTTTTTCAAATCACCCACCAGCCTGTGAGACTGCAAGACCAGCCAACTCCATCAGCTGGTCAATCGAGAATGCTCCGCTGCTCATGAGCTCCTGATCAAGAGCGGCGGCAGCTTTGGCTCCGAGTGTCTGTACATGTTTAGTAAACGAGCATCAGGACAATTATCCCGTAACCTGCCTACCTTGATAGCCATGATGTCTTTGAATTCCTCGGTGTCGATACCAAATGAGAACAATTCGCGAAAGTCTCTACTACTGTGAGATGGATCGTTCAAGGTGATGCAAGAGTTGGGTGACTTTCAAATGTCGTCAATGAGGGAGACGGCAGGTCCAGTGGCTTGACATCACCTGCCGTCGCAACTGGGCGGCAGCCGGCAGGTAACCCCGGACTAGAGCCAGACCCACCTTGGAGCGGCGAAACCAACATCCGGCTCAGATCGAAATTGTCTAGCGATCTCGACTTCACTCACGCCGGCAACAGTTGCCCACGCCGCTCACCTGCTCTCCATCCATTGCCGCAATGGTCGTCAAAATCCGCCTCGCTCGTTTCGGGCGCCGAAACCAACCATTCTACAACATTGTCATCGCTCACGCCCGGTACGATTGCCCTGATCTCCGCCCACCAATTGACACCTGATTCCGCAAGGTCAAAACTAACGACGACCATAGCACCGCCCGCAATTCCAAGCCGCTCGAAGTTATCGGCACGTACGACCCGATCCCCAAGCCCGATCCGTACGACAACTCTGGAAAGCTTCACAAAGACGTCAGGCTCGACACGCAGCGTGCGCGGTACTGGATTGGTGTTGGTGCGCAACCCACCGATACGGCATGGCGGTTACTCTCAATGGTGGGCATTTTGCCGAAAAAGGAGTTTGGGCCCAAGAAGGATGAGCAAAAAGGAACTCTGCAGAAGGATGAGGTCAATATTCGTTGAAGGAAGCCTACAGATGGCTGTATGATATGTATAAAAGGCATTTAGGGCGTTGGCTTGGGTACGGCACACGACCGACATGAACGGGTCAACAAATCCAGAACGACCAGTGCCAGTAAGCTCCAAGGTTCTTGAGCAGGCGACCTAGAACCTTTACTGCACTTGGCAGAGGACTGTACGATAGACGGTGGATGAGTTTCAGACGACCAGAGCCTCACGTTGCTTGCCGCCATAAACAATTGTATTGAAGCGCTATCCAGAACCTTATCTAAAAAAGAACGCCTATGCCGTCTCTAAAAGCTGACTCGCTATGAATACGCCTTGGATGCCGCCGCCGTCTTACAACACCTCATGCCCAACATTCCACATCCCCGATGAGGCCGTAAAGAAAAGAATATAGTCTAATGAGTGACAGCAAAGAAAATGTTGAGGACCAAGCACACGGTCATGACCACAGCACCGTAGATTGCGAGAGCGAGCGAGAGCCTGCGGAGATTGGAGTGCTCGATGTGTTCGAGATCCCATCGCCACTTTCTGCGCCACCGCCATGAGTTTCGGTTGCTGCGCGTGCTAACGTTGCTCGCGATACTAGCGATGCTTGCGCCGCTGCGAACGCTGGCGGTGCTCTGAGCCAGAGCGGCAGACTCTTCCACATCTGACGTGCCAGAGTCATCCATATCGTCGTCTTCCTTGACCAAGCGTTGGTGGTAGGTGCTGTCGGGATCGCTGATTTTATAGTAAAAAAGGCCGGGAAGGATGAAGCTAATCGATGTCGATCCAGTGCTGCCGACAAAGGCCAGCACACGGTCGAGACTAGTGACTGACAAAGCAGTCATGTATGCAAATGTCAGAATGAAAGTCGTAATGACTGCAAAACGAAGATCTGACATGGCGGGAATGGCGCCATGATCTCCAGCAGGAGCGGTAGGAAGCAACGGCGTCGATGTACGCCCATTACCCGACGCATTGCGGTTGGGTCGCCACTTTAGGACGGCGTCGAGTGAGGCTCGGCATGGATGAACCTGTAACGGGACTGAGAAGGTGACAAGGACAACAATAGCAGCCTTTCCAATAGTCGACGCAGCTCCGGTAGGGTCTATTCTTGGTTAGTTGGATCCAGACAACAAGGACCATACACGTACACATAGAAACAATGTTGCCAACAACAGCGTTGCCGAAGGTGATGTAGCCAGTGATAGCAACAACAATATAGATCGAGGCAGCAGAACCAATGCTCGAGGAAACAACGCCCACAACGCTAGACGGGGAGTTGTCCTTCAACTCGTTGAGAATAGAGAACATCTGAATGGTCAGCAGGGATCTGGGGTTTGGACCGGTTTACATACGTTCTGGTGGCAAGTATACGCAAATACAACAACGGGCAGCGTACTCAAGGTCTCGATGGCGCCGCCCCATTGGATTACGCGAATGCTTCCTGGATCGGCATGCTTGTCGACTGCAAAGTGATAGATTACCAAGACAATGAGGTAGCCGATGGATACCAGCGCAACAATGCTGGTATACTTTAACGAGTCAAGCCGCCGCAGGAAGCTGAGCGGGATGATAAGGAGCATAAAGGCGGTGATCCAAAAGTTACGATCAACCAGATAAGGAGCGCTATTGGCATTGCTGAGGAAGCCCAGCACGACGCCCGGCATCAAATCTCCAATAATTATCATATACGACACGCCCACTCCAAAACACTTAATCGCGATCGCAGCGTCGAAGATGACGGCGGCATTGGGGTACGTGATTTGCGACAAGGCGAAGAAGGAGGCGGTTCCTCGCTCGAGGTATCGGGCGCATCGAGACTGCAGGTAAAGACCGAAAGCGGCCGTCAAGCCGGACCAGATGATAAGAAAAACACCGAGCATGATTCCCATGTGGGACATGACAGAGGGCATGGCGAGAGTGCCAGCTCCGACAACTAGGACGGTATCAGCATCGCGTTCGATCGGGGAGGGCATCCGCACGCACTCGTATTCAGCAGGTTGACCGTGCTGCTGAGCGTGGTGGCTTGGCCTCCATGGCCGCCATCCTTGTGGCCGCGACGTCGAGGTCTGGAGAGTCCATGGTCAGCGAGAAGAAGGTCACGGCCGGTGTCGGCGAGAGGCGAGCGGGCTCACCTAGACATGTCGCCGGCACTTCTGGTGGTAGAAGCGTTTCCATCAGATATGGTCGAGTAGTTGGTCATTACACGAGGCGGAGAGGCTCCTTGTGTCGTGGGCGAGTCGGCGCGGTCGCAAGAGGGCACGTTTGCGACGGCGATGAGGGTCTCAGCAGTTGCGTAGAGGCAAGTATGCGAAAGTGTAGGTATGTGTGTCTATCTCTGCGTTCCTCGGCTTTTCAATCCGACGACGGGTTGCTGACTAGCAACAGGCGGCGAAGGCCGAGCCACGAGGTAGGTGGCAGTGGCAGCCCTAGGCCAGATTGCGTCAATCCAAGCACTACTTTGGTGCTGTAGGTTGACTCGCTGCACCGTCCTGCGGCACAGAGGCCCCAGACTGTTGGTTGAACGCTCCGGTCGCGACAGACCCGACGGCGAGTCACGAGCAAAGTGCCAACGAGGCCGATGTGGTTGGAGAGGATGCAGGAGAAGGAAGAGGCAGCATCAGGAGATGACGATGGACCTAGGAATTCCTGGCCACGCCTGGGCCTCGCTGGCCGCTTAGCTTTCTGCCACCACGATCCTGGACAAAGGACGGGAGCTTTGGCACCCACCAGTTCAATGCGGCCAATAGGCGCGCGCCTCAGAGTTGTCGCAGCCAATCAGAAGACGCTGTGTGCCTGCCTACTTGACCTTGGTTCTACATAATCCGGGGATTCGCAGGGGAAGACGGAGATGGTTCCCAGGGCGGTGTAACGGAGACCAGCCCTGTAATTACAGCTTGGGCGGTTGTTCTACGTAAAAAGAACCACCAGACGAAGCTATCAGGTAACTTGATGCCCTGCCGCCCACCCAATTCCCTGGGCCGGATGCGCTTCTCTTACAGCCAAAACCCAAAGGCCATGGTCCTGCACGTCTCACAAGTTCATGACATCCTCCTGACCCCCCACTTCCGCCCTTAACCGCACCCACACCGTCATTCTGCCGAGCGTACTGCACCCCCGAGCCAAGGTCCCGCGCTTGCGCCCGCGCGCTCATTGTCACGATGGCCACCACCATGGACGACACGACCCTCTCGACGCTCGACCTGCTCGAGTCGCGCCTCCTGCGCATCGAGCATCTGCTGTATGGCCAGCCTGTGTCGCCGGCACTGGCCCAGGACCGGTCAGCTGTCGACAAGATCGGCCAGCTTGAACGGCGCTTCTCAGCTCTGATATCGGCTGCCAGGTTCCGCCCCTATGGGGAGCTCATCAAGATTTGTACGCAGAGAGCGAAGCTTGGAGATTGGACACATGCTGAACTCTATTAGACCAAGCACATCCTGACTTCTTCCACGCCGCCGCTCCCTCCGATCCTCCCTCGCAGCTGTCCGCCGATGCCATCCAATCCATTGTCCTAGCCTCAGCCTCTGCGTTTCCGTCTACTCTTTCCTCCCTTACCGCGATCAAGGATAGTCCGATACCCGATCCGTCAGAAAACGCAGCCCTTATCGCACTGCAGGATAGGATGAAGGCTATCGAAGCGACCCAGGTCGCCCAAGCTGCTGAGATCGCTGATCTTCGACGGCGGAGCGAAACGGTTATTCGGTCATGGTACGAGACGGGAGTTCTAGAAAACTCGAGAGTTATGGCCGATTTGGAATCACGGGTCGAGGTTGTTGAGCGTCAAGTCAGGAGGGCAGAGAGAGAGTTGGAAGCCGAGGATGACTTATGAGGAATTGCGCTTTTTAAGATACCCATTAGAATTGAAGACAGGCCGGAATGTTTGCGTCTAACAAGGCTGGACCAAATTGACGACGGCAAGACGAAGCAACCTACTCTCGATTCTGTTACATTGCGTGATGTGGTTCGTCATGGGTGTAGATGGCCAGGGGTCGTCTTTGAACTCCTTACAAACGGCCGACACAACAGCTGTGAGATTAGACAAGCAGCAATTGGGTACCACCCACAGGTGATGGCATTGCCCCATGATACAGCGAGGCTTTGAAAGGATGCTCGTAGCATACAGGCATCTGCGAAACAAGTGTCTCTTACAACCGCAACGACGTCTAGACACACAGTCGGTGATGGAGCTTTACATCATGCTGAATTGCATATCCAACCACTTTCAGTACCCATCTATTCGGTAATTACCCAGCTGTCTCCTTGACCGTTGGTTCGGAGCGGCTCATCAGTGACCCCACTGCCGAGTGCCGAAACCCAACTCAACCCTAGCCAGCATGGTGGAGCTCTTCACGATGCCTGCATAAGCGACATAGCCTTCACTCCTCAACCATGAAATATCTCCGCATGGTGTAGTTGGTTCATCACGTTCGGCTGTAACTGAAAAATTGCCACCGAAAGGTCCCTAGTTCGATTCTGGGTGGGGAGAAGTTGCTTTCCTTTTGCTCTTTGAGTGTAGGGTGAGGTTCTATTGATCATCTTTTTGCTGGTCTGTTGTGGGATACTGGCAAATTAGAGCATGCAATGGAAAAGAAGTTATTGTTCATTCTGACCGAGTTTCCCACCCCTGGGACTTGTCGACTGGCACGTACGCCGGGTTGATCCTGATGTCCTTATATCCAGCCCGCATGAGTGAAGTTCCTTCTAAACATGCAGCTTGTATTGTCCAAGTCGTACTTCACACCAAGACTAATATCTTGCCATTAATCATTGCCAAATAATTATTATAATTTCAGACTGATGAAATAATAAGTTAGTTATGAACTAGTTAAAGGATTGGTTTACTTCAATAACCAACCTCTTACTATAGTTAGCCTACATACTTCTTCCGACTCCCTCGAAAAATTGCCATCTACGTGGATGATAGCAAGGGCCGGCTCAGCTTTATTCGACAGGATAGTTTCCTAGTATGAGCATTATTGCAGTTCAAACGAGGTAGTGTTGCTTCAATTTCCGCAGTTCCCATCATTCCATGAATATTGCGTTCATGTTGGTACACTAACTAGTATGAAATACCTCAACTTAGGGCCACCAGCCGATTCAGCCTCCAGTCTGGAAACTCACGAGGCTTATGAAAGTCATCGCTCCCAGTGTTCAGTACAAATCACGCTTTACCATGGTCCCCAAGTCACCATTAGGTTGTTGATTAATTCAGCCGAAGGCTGA
>JAADYS010000489.1:0-10233 GCA_012931995.1 Fusarium albosuccineum | reverse complement strand
TTAATAATAAAGAACCCTACTTTTTCCACGCTAGTAAGGCCATATCATAGGTCTTAGCGGGGGGCACCATATAGCTTATATACATCTACTCCCTGCCATGACATGGAATACCACACCTTCGCCCGGCTCCTCACGCCCGGCTCCAAGTGGCATCATGAAGACCCTTGACAGGTTCGGGCCCGTCGGATTGGACGCCAACAGTCCCTCGTCAACACACCCTAGCCTACCGAGGCAACATGATAGGCCAGGATAGAGGGGCCAAGCCAAACGGCTAAGCGAAATTGGTAGCGACTCCGTCAAGCTGCCTCGGTAGATTGGTCCAGACGGCGAGAAACTGGGACTTTATGGAGCACTTCCTAATGGGATAACTCTCTGAGATCCTCCGTCTTTGACGTTCAGTGCCCCTCACTTCTGGGTGCTTCCTTGTTCCGCTCCTCTATAACCTGTATTGCTTCCCGACTATTCCTGCTAGCACTGCTTCGTTTTTTATCCGAGCTGTCAGACTCCGCCGATCTCCCGTCAGTAATGCGCGTAGCGGTAATTGGCGGCGGCCCATCGGGGCTAGTGCAGCTAAAGACGCTCACCAACGCTCATAAGCACTTGGGCTGCGAGCCCTTCGAAGCCCGTCTGTTCGAGGCCAGCCCCAAAGTGGGCGGCGTCTTCCACTCCCATGTTTATGAAGATGCCGAATTGGTGTCGTCCAAGTTCCTGACCTCTTTCTCGGATTTCCGACCGAGACCGGATGATGAAGATTTCCTCTCTGCCGAGCGCTACGTCGAGTATTTAAACGAGTACGCGACGCACTTTGACCTGTGGAAGTGGATCAGTCTGGAGACGAAAGTCATCAGCATCAAGAGGGACGATGGACAAGGACATGTCGTCCAGTACCAGACGCCGGACCTAACTGTCGCGGAGTGGCATTGTGATGCTGTTGCGATCTGCTCTGGCGTTCACTCAAAGCCACATCTCGCCACCGTCCCGGGTATCGAGCATGTCCCTACCGTGATGCACTCTTCAGAGTTCAAGACTCGGTCTCAACTAGGAAAAGACAAAGCCGTCATGGTGCTGGGAAGCGGAGAGACAGGAGCCGATGTGTCATACCTTGCCATCACTGCCGATACGAAACAAGTCGTCCTTTGCCACCGTTCTGGATGGGTTGGCGCACCCAAGGTACTGTCCCCCTATTCTATCTCCAAAGCTCATTTCTGACTTTTCTTTTGGCAGCGTAACCCGCACCAGCGATTCTTCCCTTGGCTCTTTGGTTATGGTCCTCTTGAGGACAAGACACTCCCTGTTGACGTTGCTCAGATCACCCTCTTCGATACCATGTACGTCCACCCTATTGTGCGAGACAGCATGATCATCTGGAACTACTATCACGCACTTGGTTTGCCCATTGGGACCTGGCTGGGTAGTGGCACCAAGGAGGGGCTGGACATGTTCATTGGCCAAGTGTTTGGAGAACGCTTCCACATCTCAAGAGGTAAGATAAGCGAGACGCGGTATTGTACCCAGGTGCATTACTGATAACCGAGAATAGTGTTTCTGAACAAGGCCTGGGGCCGTGTAGCGCCCTATGTCGCCTACCCCTGGATTCCTGAGAAGTGGACATGGCCAGTCCGCGTCCGCCGGTTCTTCATGGCCCGAGATTTTCCTCCTCCTCCTCGCACCATCGACCTAGCTCCTTTCCCTTCGCACATCTCCCCTGATGGCGTCGCGCATTTCCCAGTCGTCCCCAACCGGCCCGAGTCGGAGCGTATCCAGGACTTGACCATCAAACCGGACATAGCCATCTTTGCCACTGGCTACGTTCCAACATTCCCCTTCCTCAACACAGACTCGAATGTAAACTACAAGCCCTATCCTGCCTCCTCTGACGCAGATGTGCGTGCCATCTGGAAAAGGGACGACCCCACGGTTGGTTTCATAGGGTTCATCAGACCCAACTTTGGCGCCATTCCACCGCTCGCCGAGCTCCAGTCCATGCTGTTCACACAGAATCTCCTCGGTCAGATACCAGAGTTAGATCCGGAGGACGAGTACCACTACCGTCTTATCACGCCTCCTTCCGCGCGCATCGATTACGGCATCGAACACGACTCGTATGCTTACCAGCTGGCAAAGGACATGTCCATCGCGCCCAGCTTTACTGACATCCTCCGGCTCTCTCTTGGGGCGCCTCGGGGCTGGCGGCTGCCCTGGGTGTGGAGTGCTGGCGGTCCGGTCAACCCAAAATTCAGGCTGGTTGGGCCATGGAAGTGGGACGGTGCAGCAGAAGTGCTGACGGGTGAGTTCTGGGAAACCATCACGAGGAGGGCCAACCTCTTCGGCAACATCCCGATAGCTGTCCTGCCAATGATCTACTTGGGCGGCTGGAGCCTCTTTTACTGGGGCTATGAGAAATTTTGGAATGGCATGGCAAGAGCTGGGCTTGCAAACCCTCTCAAGATTGACAATGCACCCAAGAGACTGATGTTGGAGCTAGCGAGAAGAGAGGAGATGGAGAAGAAGATGCAGACCAAGCATGATGATGAATGGGTGAATGTGAAATGAGTTTACGATTGACCTTGGATAAACAGGACGAGTGTTATGCCATTATTGATTCATCATAGGAGCTTTGTCTTTACATAGAAATTGCATGACTGATAGGACTTGGTTGACTGACTGCCAAGTGATCGATCAATAGCCCGACGCGTGATTGTCCCATCAGTTCAAGATGTCAATGTCAGAATGAGGAATTATGCAAAAATCACATACACTGTCGAACCCGGGAGATGTGCGCACAGACATTTCTCGTTGGTGCTGCTGGGCAGTTGGACTCTGGTACCTGGTGGCCGCTGCAATGATGGCTTGATTGCAGTCGCAAGTCGGAAACTTCTGTCTGATAGTTTCGTACAAAATGACCGACTGAAAAATAACTGGGTATATCTGATCGGCAAAGCCACTGATGGAATAAAGCAGTATTTTGGGGGCCAAACTGGTCAATTAACGCCGAAAAAGCGGCGCGGCAAAACACCAGAAACGAGGCGGAAAAGTGGTCGATCAGCTTATCGCCGAAATCCATCACCGTCATTTTCGCCTTCGGCGTTAGCCACGCCAAATCGACCCATGATGTACGAGATAAAAGTGCATAATGAAAAGATATAAGAAGGTGTGTTCCCGAAACCCAGAAAGAACATGAACAAGCTTAATTTCGACTTCACTTCCAACACTACTCACTACTGCCTACTTTGTTCGAAAGAGAGATCATGGAATCCCCACAAGGACGCAGCTTTCAAACCCTTCAAGGAAAGGTCGCCATCGTCACAGGTGCTTCGCGAGGACTTGGGGCGGGTTTTGCACTTGAACTGGCGAAAAGAGGTGCCAAGGTCCGTATTACTTCCATCTATCCTTTTGTATTGAGCCCCGACTAACTTGGTATAGATTGTCGCGACATACACATCTCCCGACAGCGAGAAGCTTATCAAAGAGCTTTCGGATAGAATCGAGTCTCTGGACCCTCCATCCCGATGCATCGGCGTCAAGGTCGACCTCAGAGACTCAGCCGCTGCCGCCGAGATTGTGCAACAATCCATAGCAGCTTTTGGACCATGTATCGATATTGTTGTCAATAATGCCGGTGCTGAGATTGTCAAGCCTCTGCAAGATCTCACACCGGCCGACTTTGACTCGATATACCACCTCAACGTCCTCGGGCCAATGCTGCTCGTCCAAGCCACGAAGCCCTACCTGCCCTCATCCGGAGGCGGCCGCATCATCAACATCTCGTCCGTGGGCGCTCGTTACGGGTTCAAGAACCTTTCCCTCTACTGCTCATCCAAGGCAGCACTCGAGGGCATGACGCGTTGCTGGGCGGCGGAGCTCGGCGCTGACGGCCATACGGCGAACACAATTAACCCAGGACCCGTACAGAGCGATATGCTTGACAACATCCCGCAAGACATTGTGAGCATGCAAAAGGCGCAGACGCCCGCTGGCAACAGGCTTGGGACTGTGGATGACGTTGCGCAGATCGTGGCGTGGCTGGCGTCGGAAGAGAGCCGGTGGGTGACGGGGCAGGCATTGTCGGCAAGTGGTGGGTTCTGGATGATTTAGATGATCTGGAGTTGTTTTGCAACTCTAAATACCATTCTGGATACTTGTGTTGACTAATAAGCCGCCGATCAAGGCTTGAAAGGATGTTGGGGACTCTAGTCTAGTACTTGGTAGCTTGTTTTACGTGCTGGCAGAAAAGTCATAATAGAACATGTGCTTACGACTCGCCTCGATCCACCCTCGTCTAAATCCAAGGCTGAGATGTCTCAATGGTTCGACGGCTTCAGCCGCAACCACAGATTTGAGATTGCCAATGGCACAGTGTCATACCGCAGCCGCAACTCGAGCGATGAAGTGATTGAGTTCGTTCGAGAGACTGGCATGTATCCTGATGGCTCATTTGGATCTGACCCTTGCAAGATCATCTACGGAGCCATGGAGACTACGTTCAGGGATGGGAACAATACGCACGGCGACCGAGACACTTCAGACGTCGGTGTGGCCTTCATCCCCAACTTTGCCGGACTCGGTCGCAATACCACTAGTGTCGGGGCACCGTTCGATACGCTGGTCGTTACAACAGATGCCAATAGCCTCCAGCAGATTGACCCAGTCACCCTGGAGCCTATTGAGCTGTTCACTTACCAGGCTTCGAATCCGTTGTTGAAAAATGACGGGCGAACTGCCGCCCATCCTTACCTCACCAAAGACGGGTTCATCTATAATTATCTCCTCAACATGTCGGCCAAGCCTCCCGTCTATCGCATCTTCGGCGTCCAACCTCCAGGTGGAGAAGCCACAATCGTTGCTAACATCACCGATGCTCCCCCAGCTTACATCCACTCACTATTCGGGACCGAACATCACCTCATTCTCATTGTTTGGCAGGCTGACCTCGTCAAGCCTGGGAAGACGTTGATGGAAAGCATCGGCCCCTGGCGGCCGGAGCGCAAGACATTGTTCTATGTCATCGACCGCGTCAAGGGTGGTGTGGTGTCAAAGTACGAGTCAGAGGAAGCATTTTTTGCATTCCATCGAGCCAACTCTTTTGAGGATGAAGCTGGAGACATCCACATCGATATACCAGTCATGAAGGACGCGAGCTTTCTTACTGCAGCCCATATCGATAATCTTCGAGCCAATATTGGAACCTCTCATGGATCATCCAATAATGATATTCCTGGTACCTTTACACGATACCGTCTTCCATTCCAGGGAGATGGTGCACGTGCTACCAATGGATCTCTCATTACACACACTGCCGAGGTCGAATTCACGCTGCCCTACGCCACAGCAAATATCGAGCTTCCACGCATCAACGACGAGTTCAATGGGCGGCCTTATAGGTACACTTACGGAATCCACGTCAAGACACCCGGCTATTTCAGTGACTCCATCATCAAAATCGACATTAAAACCAAGGAGGTTAAGAAATGGTACCCAAGCACAAAACATGTCGCGTCCGAGCCGATATTTGTGGCCACACCTGGGGGTGAATGCGAGGACGATGGTGTCGTCTTGACGGTGGCCATGGACTCTGCCCAACGTGCAAGTTCTCTGGTAGTCATTAATGCGACGACCATGGAGGAAGTTGGCCGCGCTCGGATGCCTATCGTAATGGGTTATGGCTTCCACGGTGTTTTCGCCTAGTTATTGGGTACAAGACCCGGGTCCTAGTGTTATGTCTTCATCTGGCAACTGCAGGCATGCATGTACAATAAGCTGTTGTTTTTAGAAGTCTTGGATGGTCTCGCATCTGCGACTGTTACTCAATAACAGATTTTGTCATTGTAAATCAGGCAGAGCAATGGGTAGTTATCCTTCGACATGTCCTGCCAGAGTTTGGGCAGTCAAAAATATTGATCTTTAGTCTTCTCAATCTAAACCAATGCTTCCTCCATCGCTATATGCCATGCAGTATTCCGCTGTGTTTTTCGTACCCAGAATGATATGCCGTATGATAGTGGAATGCAGCTCAAGAGATACAGCCCGATATGTAAGGCGACCAGATGCCAAGATTCAATACACCATCCCTCACGACTTGGCAATCTTATCTGCCTCCTGCTGGGCCTCTTGGACGATCGAGTCTGCCTCGTCCTTGGAAAATTGTTCGGTGAACTTGACCCATGGGCCGTGAACCAGACCCGTACCTGCACCGATCAACATTCCCAAGCCTGAAGTCGGGATGGCGACTACGCCTGTGATCAGGGCGCCGACAGTGACCCCGATCCCGCTGGCGATTCCAGCGCCGATTCCTGTCCCCATGGCTCCGCCCTGAAGCCAGCCAGCTTGCAGACGTTCGGCCGTCTTCATCAGCTTGGCTGCCTTCTTGTCCGTCTCGCGAGCTTCGAACTCTAGATCCTGGGCTTCTTGCGGATCCTCGGCTTCTTCCGCCTTCTTGTGAAGCTCTATCGACTTGTCCTGCAAGCCTTTGGCCTCGTCCAGTCGCGACTGGATTTCCTGCTTGAGCTTGTCGATTGACGGCTTGATCTCATCTTCGGACATGATTTGTCGGGTGGCGGATTTAAGTGGTATTTGAGGGCGTTGCAGGGTATCATCCAGACCAGGGAGAGTCGAGGATGCTTGAATGTGGCTTTCGCGACGAGGCCTAATATTGGAACCTGGTTTGCCACATTGTGTCCACGTGGTGTGGCTCATGACGTAACATGCACGTGTAGCTGCGTGCATCTCACTTGACATCTAACAAAACTTGGAACTTCGCAATTCGACATCACAACCATAAACTCAAAGTATTTTAATTTTTAATAATTTTATAACCGTTCTGGATTTCGCCAACGTCCAACTATGTGAGTGCGTCAACTCTGATGTTCACGACCGTTGCTATCACGCGATAAATCTACACACCATTTCCGATCAAACAGTTACGCTAGCTCGTGAAACAAAAAGAGAGAAATGGCAAAAATTACATACAACAGCGGGGATTCGCTGGTCGTCACCGACCCAACTACTAATCCGCCCCTCACCGGCTTATCTATGGGAGAGCGGACGGGATCCCGAGTTCTCCGGTGGGTATGGTCGTATGTGCTGGGAAGAGAGGATGCAACAGTTGAAAACCAAGGCATTCTGTGAGAACTAGGACCGTAGCTGTCTAGGACGACTTCGAGTCTGTGTGGCCGGTCGAGAAGTAAAAGGCAAGACTGGGCTCTGACTTCCTGGTGGCTCTATCTCTAGCGCATGTTTAAAGTGGGCCAGCATCTGGGCTGCATCAAACAGAATGCCATGGATGGATAGCCTGAGTTGATCAATCCTGCACTACGGCTAGCAGAGTAGCAAGATCCTACTTAGATTGCCTTGGCTTGGTCGTGGAAATATTTCGGTCTCTCGTTTGATCAATTCATCGATTGAATAATCGCTGAATATTTCCATTATTTGCATTGTTGCTAGATGCCTCCGATTTCACCAAAATGGAAATCACGTCCCTGTGTCCTTGTCTAGAGGTTCTGCAATATTGCATTCCTCATCATGAGGAAAAGTTTCCCGAGGCTGATAAGACCTTCAAGTATCATTGAGCTCAACATCGCTGCCTGTCAAGCTCTCTTCCGGTAACTCCATCGCCGCGTTGGGAGGCGTCCTAACGGTTCTGCCAGAAGTGTCCAAGTTGGCCAGCACCAGGAGTAACCTCGCAAGGACCATCGCGGGACGATATCCTATATCCTGATTTGGCATCGCTACTGTTAATATTCGAGGAAAAGACGCTTCCCAGCTGTCGAAGAAGAGGCCGCAGGGCAGTAAGGGAAACAACCATGATAGATATGCAGATTTCGGCGGTAGCCCAAATGTCTGGAGGAATAGGTTAGAATCAGACCCTGCTAGGACGACCTATGAGCGAAAGTACAAGAGTGACTCACATATAGAAATGTCGTTACTTAGAGTAACCATTGAGATGAATCTTCCGATACTAACAATGATGGTAATTGTGCCCAAAGCGAAGATGATGCCGAGCCCGAATCTCTCACGGCGAGATTGCAGTTTGAGATGTTGGAGTAACGGAAAGGGATAAATAACGTCTAGAAGTGCAAAAGAGCAGTGTTAGAGACCGTGGAGTTGTTTATTCAAGGTCTGCGTCATGAAGGGGGTAACATACTTAGCACCTCGGTGGTGAAATTCATCGCCCACTTGAGGCGCATCAGATGCATGTCGGCAAAAACATTGCAAGAGCCATTATTGAGTTTCCTTGAGTCACAATCAGTCAGTAACAAGTCATGCATAGCGACCTGACCAGACAGATTCGCACTAACCAGTTGACGGACGGGTCTCGTCCACACCAGAAAGTGTCAGTGAATAATGTCGTTAGAGCGCATGCTGTGATTATCCCAGCCAAGGTGTAGAGGGCTATTCGCATTCGGGGCCGACACACGGGGACGAGGTTGAAATAAAAGGCCAGGATGCTGAACTTGGGAAAGTACATTCCAGTGTTGAATAGATAGTTGGTTGCAGACCTGATCTGTGATTGGAAAGTCAGCCCGAGCATCGGAGTAGCGACAGATATCAACCTCCCGTGAGCTGGCGATGGATTAATACCCAATTACCTTGGCAAGTGACTCATTTTGGATCATAAAATCATCCATGGCATTCATTCTGTAAGTTAATGTGTCGCAAACCAGCAACCCCTGAGCACACAGCAAAGCCACGAACAGCCAGTAGTCGGCCGAGTAGATCTTGTTTCCCCTTAACCAGAGTCGGGAGTAGAGACGAGCGACAACGAAGATGTAGGAGAGGGCCATGAAGCTCCACTCAAACCCCTGTGAGTGACTAGGTTAGAAAGAAATCACTTTTTACGAGTTATAAACCTACCATGACCGTCTTGCCTGACACCATCTCTACCGCCCAACTGTCTTTCAAACACTCTTGTTGAGTACGACGTCAAGTAGAGTATGTGAGCAGCTAGACGCATAATTCGAGAAGATAAGGCTTAAATGTGAATCTCTAACGTCCGGGATATCAAGACGACATATAATACCCACGGACGGTACTTGGAACCAAGAACCTGGCAAGCCGGTACGTTCGTTCAAGGTAGGCTGACGCCGACCATGGCGCCATGACCTGTCGTTATTATCGACCTCGAAACAGTGGCAGCCGAGTTTGAACTCTAATAGTTGTGTCACAATGCGACGGGCTGGGTTGTTTATGGGTGAGCTCGAAAAGCGCTGTGCCGAGTTGATGGGTACACTTGAGGAAACTCTTTACGGCTGTCATCCGAGACAGAGGCGTTGGTGCACAGATTTCTGCGGCACCAACAAACAAGAAGAGGCAATGTACTCAAAGTTTTCTAAATGCGAGCTAAATTTTACAGTGATTCGTGGCGGTCTCGTCCCCGATCGACCAGCCAGCCGGGCGCTACACATGCCATGCCACATGAAGAGATCCGACACTCTGTGCCGTTTTCCAGGCCCGCAAGCAGTCTAGTCTGTAACAATCTCCACCGTCTCCAAGAAAAAGGCGTCTTGTCTTGCGCCAACTAGGCAATTTTTGGTCGACATGACTGATGGCTTGGGTGATGTCGCCTCGCGATTGGCATGTTTCACGTCTTGGTATGGCGATCGCAGAGCTACGTCGATGATGGAACGCCGGATGCGCAGCCCCGTTAGGAACGTGCCGTGCAAAAAGAAAAGCGAAAAGATAATCCCGGCTCTTGGAACGGCCAGAATTAAAGAGAGGGACAAACGCGAATTAACGCGATTGTTTGTACCATGTCTAAAGCTTGCATTGCCATATCTGGCTTGTTGCCGTCGTTCAGGTACATGCATGCACTTCAGCAGGCGGACCAAGAAAACTGACTATTGCATCACGGCGAGTCTTGTGCTTAGCAGACTGAAGCGTATAACGACCGTGAGCCGCTGCTTTCGCATTTAAAGACCGAAATGGAATTGCCGTGTGTTATGCTGTCCAGGTCCTATGTTATCCTGTTATCCTGTCGAGTCTTACTTTGATCAGGGCTTGAGGCTCTCGGATTGGCCGTAACATCGCCAAGTACATAGAAACAAGACCAAATTGCGGGGTTTTCTTTATGGGGCCTTTTTTCTTCTTATAGGTGGTCTGTGCGAGCCCTTCATATTGCATGGACCAGGCCTAGAAAGAGACTGACGTTCCCGCAACCAATCTGACAGCGCGCTTGGTATGTGTCAAGGGGTCAAGTCACCATATATCAGCTATAACAAGGAAGACAGAGGATTCTAG
>JAADYS010000488.1:0-25362 GCA_012931995.1 Fusarium albosuccineum | reverse complement strand
GGCCAGGGCTGCTGGGGCGGAAGGGTGCCGGCGCCTGGTTTATTTTGGCACCCGCCATTTTCCCCCTCTCCAGGCCGAAGCAGCGCAGCGCAGCGGTTTAGCTTGCGTCCCTAGTGTGCTTGTAACCCGGTCACCGCTCTCATCACGACGTCTTTTTCTCCAGGAGAAAAGGGGCAATGGCCTGTAGACCTGAGGCTCAAAGACGGGGACCCCTCCGAGAGCCCAGAGAAAATATCAACGGGATGGGACCTGACGGTGTGCGCTACAGCTGCGCCAAGGTAGCGGGTTCGGTTCGGTGCGGCCTGCCAAGTGGCTGCTGCCAGGTGCCAGGCACTGGAAGCCTGGTGCCAGCTGCGACAAAGCACAGCCACGTGAGCGGCAAAGTGACGACGTTGACCAAATGAACGGACGGGCCACACAAAGTTCCATGTCGTTCACCCCTCTTCCATCAAACAAAACAAAGCTGTCGAGCCCGGGCCACATCAATCCCTCCAGTTCATTTCTCCTGACGACGAGACGCCCACTGCCGCACCCGGTGCCGTCGAGATGCGCACCGTCCTGTCCCTGCCCGTGCCTCCAATTTCACCAACGAGTCCAATATCAAACAAGTCACACCTGCGTCGTCGACGTTATGCCGTCAGTGATTCCGCCCTGTCAAGACTTCCCCGGCGCTTCCCAGCTCCAACCCAGCCCGAGTCAGCCTCGTTGGGGCTGAGGATGTGCCCAGTGCCTTACATTGGGTCCCCTCCTCCCCTCGCCGCCACACACGACAGCTCGCACGCAACGGACGACGAGATAGGCCAGTTACATCTGCCAGTGCAGCCCAACACATGGCACCTCGTCACTACTGACTGATACGTGCAGCTGGAAACGGTACCGCAGCTCAGCCCAGTCCCTGGGTCGTAACCTTACCTGGCTCATTCTCTGAGAGCGCACGCGACACATTGTCAATGGCTAAACTGAGGCCTCTGGTAGGTATGGACTCATTTCTTTGCGTCGCCAGCCTTGTTAGCCGCCCACGCCAGTGTCTCGAGAACCAACCAGTCAGCCCAGTCCACCTTCGACTTGTCACTCTTGACGACTGCCTTGGTGGTGATTGGGGAAACCACCTCAGATCAAGGTCAGACTGATTTCCCAGATATCAAACGAGGATTCCCCATATTTCACACTGCCATTACCTATCAACCACAGGCTCTCTAGTACGTGTGAAATATACACTACCTATCAAGCTAAAAACATCGACGGCGGCTACCTTTATTTCTCAAGATTGCTCTGCACCGCACCGCATCGAATCTCCAAGATCTGTCCATCTGGCGCTCGACCATCCCTGCTCGCGTGTTTATTTACATTGGATGATTTCATTCCCCTTGCAACCCGGCCCATGCCACACACCTCGAGACGCTTGTAGGTATTTGGCCGGGAAATCCACGAACCTGGATGCGGGAACTGTGCGTTGGAGACTACTGCGATCCTGACATGGTTTCACCGTCTAGCTTTTCGCTGGCCTCGTCTGTTTCAGAATTCAACATCTGAGTATAGGAAGTGCACAACTGCCAACTCCTTGTCTTCAATTGGACACTATGCTCTATAATCTGGAGCAACAAAAGTATATCTCCCGAGTTTTGATCTCTGGCTCGTATCGAGTAGTGCTGCCTCTCTCCGCTTGACATAAGAACAGCTTCGTTTCCATTCTCCTCGCCCCCCACAGACCCATCTGCAATCATCCGGAGCCACGTTCCACGACGGCCGCAGAAACCGGTTTCGTCTCATCCAGCTCAAACGTGTCTCTTTGCTCCTCGCTGTTCGTGACCTCTGATTTTCCCCGCGAGCGAGTGAGTGATTTGAGGCCTCTTTTCTCGCAGCACATTCAAATGCTTGAGGGCTTGTCTACAGGCCATCTGGCTATCGCGTGGACTGGTTGGTGCGCTCCGAGTTTAACACCAGGCCCTTCACCATCACCTGGACTCATCGCCAACCCCAGCAAATGTTCCTTTGGTGGAGCTCTCCGCTCGGTCTAGCCCGCCGGGCGTGGCCGGGGAGTCCAAGTGGGCGGGCAGGGCAGCCGGCATGAGTTGTGAGTTGGCAATCGGGGACACGCAGGGCACCGACCACGGGTCCATGATGCCATGTTCCGACCTATACATCAAGGCATAAGGTGCTCATTCAGGAAAATGCCTCTTTCCATAGACTGGAGCCCTTTGCACCTGTGGTACCTATGTAAGTATCTAGATGTCAGGTAATCTTAGTCTCGTGAGCGGGAATTTCCCCAGAGAAGCTACCTAGTCAGGACCCTTGGGAATTGAGATCTTTCAAAATCGTAGACCCACCGCCTGTGAAGGTCCTTATCTCGTTCCTTGAATGGTATGGTTCAGTCACGACGGGATAACAACGATGAGAGTCGTGCCGTGAACACACACCACGACCTATGTGTCAAGAGGTGCAACTTTTATTGGTGGGAGGATGGTTTACTCAAGACAGTGACATGTTAACATATAATTGCTGAGACACAAGGGTCCATCCCGGTGATTTCACTAGGAATGATTCTCCTAACTCTCCTGGCGAATACGGGTCCTTTGAAGTTCAATTTTTCACACAAGGCATCCAAGTGAGCGGTGTATAGTTTCCCCGCTTGGGAGTCAAGGGTGACAAAAGTCGACCGGAGCTGCAAGAAGCATGTGCAAAGAAAATCTCCGATTGTTCCGTCACCTCCCATTTCCGAGTTGCACTTTTGGACCTCATGTTACAAAAAAGCACTACTGGGACAATACAGTATATCAATTTCAGGAAAACTAGCAATGCATCATGGTATCTTCAAGGCAAGCTTTTCCCCCAGCGTGTTATTATTTCCAACGCCCAGTAGACTTGTCAACGAAACGCATCCAAAAAAAAAAAAATCTCATCACAGCTCGTCCGTACCAGGGCCTGGATACCGCCCTCTACCCCAGTCAGCGGGATCTCCCCCCGGCACGCAGAGCCCCAGTCTCCAGAAATAGTCACGATGTGCAAAGAGAAGCTGCCACAGCTTGAATCTCGAAGGGAAACCTTGGCCCGCTGCCGATTCGTCCGATGTCGCTGTGGTAATCCTTGCGTGGAGTAAACGGCGTATCCTTGCCCAGAGGGAACTATCTGCCCCGGCGATACATTTCGGGTCGTTGTCGCCGACGCAGGTGTATATGTCGGCCTCTGACGGTGAGAGCTCTTGCTTGGCAATGTATATCTCACCTGCGTGTGACCTGTAACTCCATTCGCTCAGAGGGAGCAGGGGCACAGGGTCTTCCTTGTGAGTTACCCGGCGATAGTCGCGATCTTCCAGATCATCTTGGCCACCCAGCTCAAAGACCTCATCTACGAAACGAGCGAGGCCGTCATTCCCGGTGCGAGGCTCACCAAACGTTGTGACTACCACATCCTCCCAACCAAGCGAGACCTTCAACTCCAGGGCGGCGAGACAAGCAACGGCACCCCCCAAGCTGTGGCCGACGAGCTGGATCGGGTAAGTTGGATACTGAGTCTTCAATTGCCGGAGTTGTGGGAGGACAAGGCGCCTGGCGTTTCTCCACGATTGAAGGAAGCCCATGTGCACAGTGCAATTGGTGCATTCGTGCTCTGGCTTCTCGGGAGGTTCATCTCGGCCGTCGTCGTCGTCGTCAGGAGATGGATAGGGCACGTACTCCTGCGGCACAGTGCTTAAATCGACGATGGTGTTGGCGATGCTGTAGGTCCCGCGGAAAGCCACCACAATAGCAGGCTCCGTCGTAGCGCGCGCGTCGCCATCTTTGCGCTGCCCCAGGCCTTGGTCAACGGCTATGTAGCCGCAGCTGTCGCTAAGGAGCGGACCCGTGTTCCAGGTGGTGACGAGAGATAGGGACGGGAAGTCGTTGCAACGAGACACGCAGTCAAAGGGTTTCCTCACGCCTGTGGTGCCGATGCAGTAGGCGATGTCGACGAGACGGGAGAGGCGCTCTAGCGTGGCGAAGAGGCCTACCGATATGGAGTTGGGTGTGGGTGCTTCTGATGAAGTTGCGACTGGGCCATTGTGTTGCAGCGGTAACTGAATTGGATTGAAAGCGAGAGCTGAGGCGATGAGGGTGAGTTGGAGGACGTAGAGCCTCGGGCTGTTGAGTTTCAGTCGCATGGCGAATTGACGTGGCCAGAGTCGATGAGAGATGTATGTAGGATATCAAAGGGCGACACTGGTTGCCTCGAGCATGTTGTCTGGTCTGAATCTGGCGGAGAGCTCTTCCTGCGCATCTCTATCCTCGGCTGGAGAAGCGCGAGAATGAGAAGCAACTGCGCATGGTGGAGATGGCCTTTTGTTGGGGATGACGATGCCCGAGTCTGAGTCTGCGGAGGCTCAGCTGGGAAGGAATGACGCCTCCAGATCAAGTGAGGGCCCCAGAATCCTTCAAGAGACGCCAGACGTCAGTCAAGATCGGGGCTGGTCAGGTCCCGTGAGGAGCGCAAACTGTTGAGGTCATACGGCAGATGGGACAGGTGGTACCTGGGCTGTCGGCACGGGTGAGTGAGCGGCGAGGTACCGTCTGTCGATGAAATGACAAACGCGAAGACCAAGAGTGGCCGGGGTGCATCATCTCAGGCGGCTGGTGGTTGATTGGGCGACTGTGAGTGGCTGGCGCCTGCACTACCCCAGATTCCAGGGCCCCCACTCTGGTGCACAAGACAGGCGGCACTTGGGCTGTTGAGGTTGTTTCCGGCCATGTTCTCTCGCTTTCTCTCTGTAAAGTAAACCTACTGCAACTGTTCACCAAGAAACTGGCCGGGTCATTGATTATTCCTTTCTTGCTGCAGCGTCTATTGTGAGTTCTATTACTATTGCACATGTATCTCCGAGACTCTATGACGAGATTATTCGTGTGCTGTGTCTCTTGATACCGTCCTTACACACGTCGCCGTGTTGGCTCTCATACGGCACCGTCCATGGCAAACACTTCTATGGACAGTACATATGACTCCATCATTCCTCGTCCTGCGTAATCACCAGACCACGCGTTATCTACCACGAACGCATTCGCATCTCTCACGATGGCGGCGACTTCCTCACCGGGTTGAGACTGGTGAACAGTGCCCGATGGTCCGTCGAGTTGCTTGTGCAGCTTCCGGTCCTGGCACACTTGAGAACGATCTGGGCGCTGCCGCTCGCCTCCCACTGTGCGGTTCTATTCCGAGAGTCAGCACTTCCCTGTCTTGTTGACAAAGTAGAGCTACTTACCCATCTGTCCCCGTGCACACCTTCTCCATCACCCAGAGCTTCTGGTCATGGTTGTTCCAGAGAAACTCGATTAGGCTGTTATCGCACGCATAACGAGGCGACCCCGGTGATTCGACCGCCTTGGACGACGAGTTTTTATGGCATGGTGTCGTCACTTTGGTGTCCTCGTCCTCGAAGTTGAAGTCAAACGAAGATAGCGTCTTGCCGCTGTCCTTGGACTCTGCCTTGAAGTTTCGGACGTGGTAGGCGTCAGGCAGTGTGCATCCGCTGTCAGTCGCGTCTGCCTCTTGGAGAGCTAGGGCTTGAGGGACGGCATAAGCGTGAGCTGCCAAGGTAGTTGGCAGGGCGGATAGGATGATGAGCCCGAGATGCATTGTCGAGATGGTGTGAGTTGAAAGTTTTGCGTCAGTGGCTAATACGTCTATTGATGGAGGGGCGGGTAGAGAGATATAGTGAGATCTCAAAGAAGTTGTCAAAAAGTCGCGACGACGTCAATTATAAGTTTGCCAGATGAGCAATATGGAGACTACGACGTCAGAATCCCCCTTTAGACTGCCTTTACCGAACACGCGGCCACGGCAACACAGCGTCGCGCAATGCCGTCGCCGATCCTACTGCAACCGCCAGGAGTGCAGTTCAAGCTCGAGAGATTTTCCCACTTATTGTGGAGGTTGACGGATCCTCGCCTCCGATCCGTGAAGAAAAAGGCTGCCGGCCGGGGAGGCGGTGCAGCTGATTGGGCGCGCCGATCTCGTTTCAAGTTGTCGCCCGTCGGAGGTTTAGGAGATTGCAGTTGACAGCAGAGCACAGCAGAGCACAGCACAGCACAGCAAACAAACGCCCGGTTTTATTCTTGGGTACAATATGCGAGGTTTGTCCCCGTTGCAGTGACGGGAATAGCAACGTGACTAATCCTGCCAGCGGGTTGGTTTATGAATTACGTATATGTACACCGAGGCCTCCCTCTGGTGACGAGGTTGTCCCATGTTTGCCCTGTTGATTTCGCTAAGACCAAGGATGGATGGGTGTTACCAATCCTTGTTGGAAACGGGAGTGTAGATCATAATGCGCATAAGACTCTGGCCTTTAACTATATTCTCATGCTTAGCTACGAAGCGAGCAAGGTAAGAGAGGTCTTATTGATTGCTTCGTACTACTTGAGGGTCAAAAGGTATAAGGGATGTTGTCAATCTCTAACGCAGTCTTGTTGAGTGCAATTACATTTGACAGAGTATGGGCTCTACTCAGTGAGTACCTAGTTACAGAGGCCTAACAACGACAAGATTTCTTCAAGATGAAATCCTAAAGGATCTTCCAAGTCATTTCTGTCCCCATTATATCACCGAGACCGGCTCTCGAACAGTCTCACAGCTCACAAGCGCCATCTCGTGCTCCGTAGTCCTTTTCCTCTCAGCCTCACGAGATCCACTTCATGAGGCGTCAAGCTCTCCAGCCACTTTCAGCAAAAATGGACTTTCCACACAAAAATCGCTTATCCTAGGGCACGTGACCCACAACACGGAAATTCTCCACCCCAAACTTTTCGCGCACACCACCAAAACTTTCTGGATCCCCTCGTCTGTGTGTGAACTCCTTCTCCTCGACAACCCACCCAACGACCACTAACCACACCAGCAAAATGGCCGCTGAAGCCCCCGCGAAGACCGGTCTGGCCGTCGGCCTCAACAAGGGCCACGTACGTCTCTCCTGTCGCAGTCTCACCTCGTGGAGGATCTCTGCTGCTTCCTCTCCCTGAGGGCCTCTTTGCAGACGATGGACGCTGACATTTTGCGCCCCGTTGCGGTAAATACAGAAAACCACCCCCCGTGTCGTCAAGCCCCGTGTCTCCCGGACCAAGGGCCACCTGAGCAAGCGCACCGCTTTCGTCCGCGAGGTCGTCAAGGAGGTTGCTGGGTAAGTCGTCAATTTTCACTTGGAACTACGGACGAGCATGGCATGGATGAGGAACGATGCATACAAGAAGCATCTGGAAAAGAAAAACCCTGGGCCATTGGATGCCGCCAATGGGGTTGCCGACGTCTCGGGCTTTGTCATATCGCACAAACTTGGGCTTCATTTCTTGACAGGACAAATCGCTAACCACATACTCACAGTCTTGCCCCCTACGAGCGCCGAGTCATTGAGTTGCTCCGTAACTCCAAGGACAAGCGTGCCCGTAAGCTCGCCAAGAAGAGGGTACGTCGTGCTGTAATCCAACAGCCAACTCCAGCAGTCAACTAAAAACCAACCCAGCTCGGTACTTTCGGCCGTGCCAAGAAGAAGGTCGACGAGCTCCAGCGCGTTATCGCCGAGGCTCGTCGTGCGGGCCACTAAATCGTCCGTCTCTGATTTTGGGAATCTGGCATAAGGGGTTCGCATGGATCAGGCGTGGTCACGATTTGATCAATTAAAAAATAACGGGATGATGCTCCGTGGCGGGGAATTTAAGCTGCGGCTCACCGGAATACCAATACTCTGAAGACATTTTATGGCGTTACGACAATGCCGTGCGTCCCTCGCTTGCTTTGTGACTCTGCTTGCCCACCGTGTGATGTGCTTATGTGCAAGTATATATACTCATCTAACGCTCCCGCCTGCCAGACGCTTGTAACCTCCCATTGAAACATTAAACATGAATTATCCAACGCCGCCTGAGATTCTTGAATGCATACAGTCATGGTTGTTCCTCTTCCGGCAACTCCCCCGTCATCAATGTCTACTTCTTGCCCAGCTTGAGCCATTTGGGTATCTTCTTGCCAATCTTGTCTCCGGTCCCTTCGCTCTTCTCAGCTCTGGACGGCTGAGCCACAGTTGCTTCACCCTCCTTGTCATCCGACGTCGTTATAGGCTCGGGCACCTTAACCTGCTGGCCCTGTTGTGCAATATTGGCCTTGAGGAAAGGTTGTTTCCTTACAGTTGGTGCCACGGCGTCGTCCCAGACTAGGTTGATGAGGATACGCCCGGATAACTTGTAGACCTTGATGAGTCCGTTATTGGGGCTAGGATCGTCCTTGATTACCGTCTTGGTTCCAGGAAGGACAAGGTGGAAGGACTGATCATCATGAGCCATAACATGTCGGACTGCGTCATAGAGGAATCGACCCGTGTCGGTTGGGCCAACCTGCCAGTCGCTGCTTGTATTGTCCGGGAACCGAACTTTGACAAGGATGGATTTGATGGCTGCAATCTTGGCCGCTTCAGCCGCGGCTTTGTTCTCCAATTCTTTGTCCGATAGCAACCGCCGATTTCTTGAATCCTCCTGCAGACGGGCTTGGTGAAGCTGGGCGTGGGCAATAGTGGGCGTAAAATCGGATTCATTAGCTGGGGCAAGAGCTGCTGCAGGTGTTGAGCCAGATGGAGCGAGGAAGACGTTGACGGGTTCCAGGGGGTCTTTTGGCCGAGAATCATCTACATCCATCTTGTCCTCCTCTGCTGGTTGTTTGTTTGCAGAGCTTGGCTCCCCTTCCTGTTGGCTGTGACTCGAGTCCAGAGTGTGATCCGGTTGAGCTTCTGTCATGGCAGTGTCTTGGGATTCCTCGGCTGATTGCTCTGGCTGCTTTTCTGACGTCTCTGCTGGTTGAGGCTCTGCCCCTGGGGCAGGTGTTGCATCCTGTTTCTGGTCCTCATCCGCTTCCTTGAAGAACTCGCTTATTTCTGACATGGCTTCGAACAAGGTCTGCTCCGTCTTCCGATACGCCAACCTAATCAAAACGCTGCCAGAGTTGTATCCAAGTTGCGACAAGGTCTTCTGAAAGTCGGCGAACGAAGACAGTTCTCGACCCATAATGTTGAGAACAGGGATTTCGTAGTAGAGTTGCCCGCCTCCGCTTCCTGAGCCACTGCTCGTCTGCGCGACCCCGCGTGCCGTGATGTTGATGTTCCGGCCATTGCTCGCTTTGCCACTCTCAAACTGACGTAGAACCTTCCATATGGTGAGGTCACTAGGAAACTTTTGGACTAATCGACCGCCGGGAATTTCGCGACCTTCAGGTGGTGGCACTTGAAGGCCGACCTGGATGGCGGAAGGGGTTTTGGACTTTTGAACCAGCTCGAGCTTTGCGCCGGGGGTGAGGCCCGAGGTGCGGAAGGGAATGGATAAGTCGACTTGTTTTTGTCGGTGTCTAAGAGAGCCCTTGTTAGAAATGTTACAAGGAGCAACAGAGGCTCAAAAAGAAGGGAACGGAGGTGGTAACTCACTTGACTAGATACTTGTCGCTGGAGAGGTTGAGCTTCTTGCAGGCTTCCTCTAAGACGTCGATCAAATAGGTGCCTGGATTCACCTTGATCGTCGTCCGCCGCAGGTCGGAGGCTATCACCACGACGTGGGACGCCATGATCCGAAAGAATGCTGAGTTGAGAATGAAGGTGTAATAGAGAGCTGTGGTTTTTGGTTGAGAGGACGATGGTGGGGGGAAGTTGAGCTCGCTGGGCGGTGATGTAAGCAGCTCGACGGCCACAAAGAAAGGACAGCAGCAGTAGCGGGGTTACGTAGTCTGGGGAAGGACCAGGCCAGGCAACCACAGGTGATGATAGTTTGTTCCACAGGCATAAAAATGCTTCTTTTTTATCGATTTCAATGGATTTTGCGTGACCAGAAGATTCCATGGCTTGTTTAATAATAACTTCTATTTTTTTGCCATTAAATATTTTAAAAGTAGTCTACATGAGTTATGCATAGTTTCAGCAAACCTGAAGGCTACGCTAGGTGGAATTAGTTGTCGTTTCTTTGCCAAGACTGAGAGAAAATCCAAGTCATTGACAAGAGTGATGTTTGAGGTCAAGTATTTGACAAGTTGAAATGAATGAATAACCCATCATGTCCTTCCCGAATGTAATTCTGCGTTAGCAATGAGTCTTCTCGACTTGCAAGTACCTTATCACTGTGGCTTACCTAATAGTTGAGCCTTGGGCGCCACATCCGCAGGCTGCTCCAGCCAACGTGGATTTTCTCGGCCGCGCCAGACGTGTTTGCCTTGCAGCCCGCAGCCAGCCTGGGAGAGCGTGTACGTACCTCCAACCTCACCTCCTACGCCCTGTAGCTCCAGCCAGGTACTGGGAGCTTCAACCATCCATCTCGGCCTCCATCTACTCCACGTCAACGACTCTTTCAGCCAAACTAGACCACGACCCCCCAGCACGGGGAATTAGCGAACACCGGTGCTTACGGTTCCATACAACGAGATACTGCTTGTATCCTCTCTGGCTGCTGATTGACGCTTGTTCATGTCGGTTGTCCAACCTCGCATCTCCGTCCGTCTTCATCTACAACATCAGAAGCCGCCATGGTACGTCAACCTTGATTCTACGGGTCTCTACATGTTCTTTGAGCTGACAGTGTGTTTCTTCCAACAGTCGTCTCCCTTCTCGATAAGTTCGTGCCATCCACTCCCGTCCTCGCCTTCGCCCTCTTCAGCTTCACACAACTAACCTCGTCTCTCCCACACAGACGGCGGTGCCTGCGTCGCCATGGTCGGCAAGGACTGTGTCGCCATCGCCTGCGATCTTCGTCTCGGTCTCCAGGCCCTCACTGTCTCCAACAACTTCCCCAAGATCTTCCAGTACGGCGATGTCTTCCTCGGCCTGACCGGCCTCGCTACCGACGTCAACACCGTCAGCGACCTCTTCCGCTACAAGGTCAACATGTACCGCCTGCGTGAGGAGCGCGCCATCGCCCCCCGAACCTTTGCCAACCTCGTCTCCTCGTCCCTCTACGAGCGCCGCTTCGGTCCCTACTTTGTCTCCCCCGTCGTGGCGGGCCTCGACCCCAAGACCAGCAAGCCTTTTATCTGCGGTTTCGACAGCATTGGCTGCATCGACTTTGCCAAGGACTTTATTGTCTCGGGTACCGCTTCAGAGCAGCTCTTTGGCATGTGCGAGGGTCTGTGGGAGCCTGATATGGTGCGTTTCCCAGATCGACCGCTTGGCTTCCCATGGTGGAAGCGACTCCGTGTCTATGCGTGAGATGGAATGCTAATGCCGCATTTTAGGAACCCGATGCCCTCTTTGAGACTATTTCTCAAGCACTGCTCAACGCTGTTGACCGTGACGCCCTCTCCGGCTGGGGCGCGCATGTTTACATTATTGAGAAGGACAAGGTTACCAAGCGATTACTAAAGGGCAGACAGGATTAGAGTGGCGTTTCGGAAAGGCCTGGGAACGTAGAGCGGGGAATGATGTTGTGGTTTATGTATCTTGTATGAATAGATACTCGGTCGACATCAACCGCTGGGTAATAAGAGTGCACAAGCACATAAAGCCGATCATGACTACTCCCCTCGACATTTATGCACATACGTCACTTGGCTGTTGTCTGCATCTGCCGTTCAAAACTTGACGTAACGGATTTCTTATGTCAAAGGCCGACACGGCCATCTAGGTCTATCTCAGCGTTTCAAAAGCTGGCTACCAATATGGTACATGTAGATTCTAATCCATTTCTAGCCTGAGCCAGATCCTAATCTCTACCCGTATCCATCTCTATTGCTCTTTCTTTGTCTTGAGCGAGGTGTCCGTCGTTGTCTGCATGAAGAATTGCCGCTCGATCGCCTTGAGCACTTCGTCAAGAAGTCTACGCATGGGTTAGTAAGAGGATACTTCGCGCAGGTTGAAAGAACTTACATAACGGGGGCACTGATGATGACGACCGCCTTCCACTCCAGCACATTTAGGGGTAGAATGGAGAAGAGTCCCTGGAGGAAGGGGATGTAGAGGAGCGCAAAGTGCAGGGCCATGGATAAGGCGATAGCATAGACGAGCATCATGTTCTTCCACAGGGGGAGTGTGAGAAGCGATTCGCTCGATGACAGGGCGTTCATGGCATTGAACATCTCAATGACGACGAGAATTGACAGCGATACAGTCGAGGCGGACTTGGCCATGTCGTTGGAGAACATGGCGCAGCCAATCTCAGGGAAGTCGGTCGAGCAGTGGTGGAAGCGCGAGAGCTGGCGGAAGCTGATCTGAGGGCCCTCAGGGTTGTACATGAACCACCAGGCGTAGCCTGCAACCGTGGCAAGGCCGACATAAGTGCCAATGATGAGGTATCGGAAGAATAGCCAGCCACCAATGAGGGCCTCGTCTCGCTTGCGAGGGCGGCGCTTCATGATGTCGTTGTCCGGAGGGTTGAAAGACAGTGCCGTGGCGGGGAGACCGTCAGTGACCAGGTTCACCCACAGAAGCTGAACGGGAACGAGAGCCTCTGGCATACCAAGAGCAGCCGTCAAGAATATGGAAACGACTTCTCCAATGTTGGATGAGATTAGGTAGCGGATGAACTGTTGGGTGTTGTTGTAGATAGATCGACCCTCCTCAATAGCAACTTCAATAGTGGCAAAGTTACTGTCGGCAAGAACCATGTCAGCGGCCAGCTTAGAAACATCGGTTCCTGAGCCCATGGCAACACCAATATCGGCCTTCTTGAGAGCAGGGGCATCATTGACACCGTCACCAGTCATGGCAACAACCTCACCAAGAGACTGAAGAAGGTCAACAAGGCGTGACTTGTGGCCAGGCTCAACGCGAGAGAACAGAGACGCCCGCTTAGCCGCAGCGAGTTGCTCGCTAGCAGACAGTTGATCGAATTCGCGACCGGTGTAGCTCTTTCCAGTAAGATCCTCGTGCTGACCAAAGACGCCAATCTGTCGGCAGATGCTCTCAGCAGTGTTGCGGTTGTCTCCGGTGATAACAATGACACGGATACCGGCATCCTTGCAGCGTTGTATGGCGCGAGGAACCTCCTCACGGGGAGGATCGAGCATGCCAACGAGGCCGAGGAAGGTCATGTTTTGCTCAAGCTGGGCGTACTGTTCCGTGGAGGTGGCCGAGTGCAGAAGAGGGCTCTCGGGGACATTGTCGATGCTAGCCAGAGCAATAACTCGCAGGCCATTGTTACCATATCGCACAATCTCGCTCATTAAACGATCCGCAACCTTCTTGGTTAGGGGCGCCTTCTTGCCGCCAGGACCGAGGAGAGTCTGTGTGCAGCGATCGATAACGGTTTCGGGAGCACCCTTGACCAAGAGCTTTTTCTTCTCATTGCCGTTTCTAACTAGGACCGACATGCTCTTGCGATCGCGGGAGAATTCATAAGTGGCGAGCCTGGGCAGCGATTTCTCGTACACAGTACTAGCGTAGTGAACGCAGTCTTCGGGGCGAGTATCAGCGGGTGCGCAGGGTCCAATCTTCTCAACAAGAACTCTCAGGGCACCCTCGGTGGGTTCACCAACGCTCGAAAAGGTGGCAGTCCGGGAGTCATAAGCGAGCTGGGCATCGTTGCAAATAGCAGCAACTTCGGTCATCTGGCGGATCGTGGCGGAGGAGTTGTGTAGGTCCTGAACAACCTCACCGTTGGACTTGATGACCCCTCGGGGGGCAAAAGTAGTACCCTCGACATCCAACTCGGTAAGGTCACTGCCGTTCTCATTGAGATACACAACCTTGCTGACACTCATCTGGTTCGTGGTCAAGGTACCGGTCTTGTCGGAGCAAATAACGCTGCAGCTGCCCAGAGTCTCGACAGATGGGAGGCTTCGGACCACAGCGTTCTTAGCGGCCATTTTCCTAGTTCCGAGAGCCAGGCAGGTAGTGATAACGACAGCGAGACCTTCGGGGATAGCGGCAACTCCAAGAGAGACGGCAATCTTCAGGTAGTAGATAGCGCCCTTGGTCCAGCTTCCATGGCTGGGGTCGTTGAAGTTGGGGATGTTGATAAGCCAGACCAAGATGCAAATGACGGTAATAACCTTGGCCAAGCTGTCGCCGAAATCGTTGAGCTTCTGCTTCAGGGGAGTTGGCTCCGAGATCTGAGCAGTGATGCTCTCGTGGATATCTCCGATAGCGGTGTTGGGGCCAGTCAGAACGACAATGGCCTTGGCGCGACCCGTAACAACGGTAGTTCCAGAGAACAGCATATTTGTCTGATCCTGCAAAACGGCCTTCTCATCTCCAACAACCGTAGTTGCGCGCTTTCCAACACTCTCACTCTCTCCGGTGAGAACGGCCTGGTCAACGGCGAAACTATTGCTCTCGATGGCGACAACTCGACAGTCGGCGGGGATGCGATCGCCAATGGCAACGGTAACGATATCACCAGGGACCAGCTCGTCGGCCTTGACTCGCGAAACATGACCACCATTTCGAACAACGTTGGCCTCGTTGGCCGAGTATTCTTGCAAGGCAGCAATGGCCTTTTCCGCGCTGCTCTCCTGAGAGACTCCGACGACGCCATTGAGAATAAGAATAGTGAGGATCTGAGGAGATTCAAACAGTCAGCGAGTTGTCTTTGCTGGAAATAGCAAGGGTCATAAGTAAAGGAGCACTCACAACTACGGGGTCCACAAAAGCACTCCAACCTTCTTCCTGCTCGAAGAGGGCTAACACGAAGGACACGGCAGCAGAACCCAGAAGAATGATAACAAGCTGGTCCTTGAACTGCTCGAGGATAAGCTCCCAAAGGGGAGTTGGGGGCTCGTCCGGAATAGCTACACGAAGTTAGACGAGTCCAAGGTGCGTAGCGGGGCTGCCGCGGGGACAGAAGTCGACATACAGTTGCGCCCGTGTTTCTCGCGCAGTTCAGTGACTTGCGCGTCGCTTAATCCATTGCTCTGGTCGACATTGAAGTTGGCGAGGACGTCGCCGACAGGTCGGGCGAAGGCGCTCTCCATGATGAAGGCGGCGCGCGAGGCGAGCGCACAAGACGAGGCTTGGCGAACTTCGTATGGGCAACAGTGTTGTAGACGATTTGCGACAAAGAAGGGGGGGATACGAGAGACGCGCACCTAGAGCGGAAAAGAAAGAAGAGGGAAAAGAAGAATCAAGAACTAAGAAAGATGCCTAGTCAAGAAAAGAGTGTGAGGGAGAGAGAGAGAGTGGGAGAGAGAAAAGAGAAAAGACACGGAGGCAACAATCACCGGCTTGTCATGGCAGGGCAGGTAGGGAATACGTAGTACGGTAGATTTGTCACGACGTGAAAGGCAAGGCGATCCAAAAGGGCCCACGCACGTGGCAACCTCTTCGAACAGCATAGAAGAATAATGGGGGTGCTGTAAGAATTCCACTGGGGAATCTGAATCGCGAAGCTGCTTTTCCGCTTTCGTCTCCGCCGAACGCTCCGTCGCGAAAAGTCCAACGTGTTCGTTTGCCCGGCCACGGCTTTCGGGCAGTCGGCGTATCTTGTAGCGTCCCTGGGTGGCCCTGCCCCCACTCCCCCGGCGGGCTTAGAGCCATGGACCCTCTCTCCCTACGCCAGGTCCAGCCTAGTGGGATCGCTCCAGCGAGGGGCGTCCACTAAACATCGCTGGACGGTCCCCTGGAATCCCCGGCTTGGGCCCCTGAAACGAGCCTGAACCTTGACTGAGGTTTCCCCTCGGCGTCCACTCTTGCCCCTCTCCGGTTTAGCTCCCAGTTGCACCGCCACGATGCCGAGCCAGTTGGCTTACACAACGACAAGAGACTTGGATCCATGGGCTTCCTGGGTCGACGTGTGCCAAGTTGGCGAGTGCCGGGCAGGCCGTTCTCGCCAATTGATGGTGAAGTTGGCGATGGTAAAGAGGATCAGTGGAGAAGGGCCAAGAGCAGATGTTTTGTTCAACCTGCAACAAACATCTGAGAGTGCGAGAATCCCAAAAAGTTTGCACGCCGACTCCAGACGCCGATGTGCCGCTATCGCCGATTGACTGACTGACTCAGCAAGTCGATAATGGAGACATGATGGAATCACTTTGATTAAACATTGAGGCAACCACGCAGGTGAGATCAATGCTATTCTAGCAATCTTACAAGTTATCATCCGCGAGTTACAGCTTGAGCAAATAGCCATCCTTGTCTATGCCAGCATCGATCAACAGCTCTGCAAACAACAGATAGCCAAACACCCTCAAGCTTCATGATAGAACGATCACGCCGTTCATGGGCAGGATGAAGCAAGGCCGAGACAAGGAGACAGCTCGTGAACAAGACGCAATCATCTTGCGTTCATCAGACAGAAGGCGCAAAGGCTAAAGCCTATAGAGCTTGCAGCAACCTCACGTGCATTAACAATGACACCTTTTCTAGTCTTTCCTTGTCCTCACGCGCCTGATAGTGACAGTTTAACTCAGGCTTCATGCCTTCCAGCCTCTCCCAGCCTCCTCCATTCTCATAATCTCTGCGAGGCGACTCGTTAATTCTTGTCACAGCCTCGGACCAGCTCTTCAACATGTGGTAGAGATGGCCCAACGGGGCACAAAGACGACAAAACTTCTGTGATGCTTGCTTGCTAAAGCTTGAGCCCCCCTTTGCTCCTCTCGAAGCTACTGCAAGCCATGGAGCTCTCTTGATTCCCATGCCGATCCGATATCTCTTTGTGTGACACTCATAACCACGTCCCTGTCCTTGAGTACAACATGGCTTTGGTACACCACATCAATTCCAGCGGGCACTGTGGTTCTCTAACACCACCGCCTTGCGTTTTGGGCTATCCGGAACATTCATTATCTTATACGCTGTGCCCCTGATCTCGTCTACCGTTTCGAGGACATCATAAGTGACACTTTGGTGTCACTACTCTCAAGCCGTGATACTTGCAACTTCTCGTCGGCGGCGTCGTGCAAAACTTAATGGTCCGGGATTCTGAGTGAACTGCAGATGAGCCAGCATGGTAGCTATGTAAGACGTTGCTACCTCTCGCGGAGTCTTGTCGATCTCGGAAGAAAGAGACGGTGAAGAACGACCACCATGACCACCCATGGCCCTTGCCTGGGCTGGTCTCTAGGGATCACAGGGAAGGAGCGATGCGGAGAGTCGAAACTGTCTATATCTCCGAGATATTGGGTCCTTCCTGTTACTGAACATGCCCTATTTGGGATTGGATGGCTCTTCTGGGCACTTGTTCGCAGCACTGGGCTCGCTCGTGATTCTGGTGATATTTTGCCTCTTTTTCATCATCCATCATCACCGCCATGCTCTGAGATATCATCTGAGCCAGGCCTTTTGGAGCCTTATTTTGGTTTCTTGGGATCGATACCACGCTACGCTTCTTGGATCCTACGCCGTGGCCTATTCTTCAGCATGGCCCTCGCCAACCCTCCGACCCTATCTCCCGGCGTTGCTCCCGGTATTCATACGTCACGATACTCGAATTGGGCGGCCACTGGCCTCGCCAACTGCTCAGGGAGCACTAACCCCTTTGATAGTCTAGGCAGATTCTACGATACGAACTTCAATGCTGCACTGGATGCCTTTCATATCAATGCCATCGGTCCTCCAGCCGCCCTGGAAAGCATCAGTTCTCAGCGCGAACCTCCCAAAAAGTCATCTGATTCCCAAACTTGCGTGCAATGCCCCCGTATATCAACGGATTACCTCGACGGACTCGGTCGAGATGATCACAGTCTCAAGCGTTCCAAATCAAAGCGGCCATTTCGCAAGTGGATGCAATCTCTGCAGCGGCGAGGCAGCGATAGAGAGGTAATACGGGACACTGATGTAGGATGGGAACATATCGGCTCCAGCGAAATATACGAGCAGGCGCTCCGCCAAAGAATTAGCCGCACGATACCATCCTCAGAATCCTCTCTCGGCTTCATTGCGGCTGTACAGAGCGCCAGGACCAGTCTTGCTGGCGCAAGCAGTCTGATACGATCGCGCGGGCATCACCGTCGGTCTCACTGTACATCGCGCCCCGGTCGAAGCAGTCGAGCGTCAGTGTCTGCTCCTCGCTTTTCCGAGGACAGCACACCATTAGAAAAGGCAGAGGCAGATCTGGCTGCCACCCGGCGCTCGTTGCAACGCCGACAGGTCCTGGAGGAGCTGATCAACACTGAGGAAGGCTACATTGGCGACATCCGCTTCCTCGTAAACGTGAGTTCGGATCTAGAAGAAGAGAGCATAACCAACTGATAGTATTTAGTCTTATGTCACTATGCTTGCCGCCCTCCCTGATCTGCCAGAGCAGCTTCGGTCGTCAATCAATCTCAACTTGAACCAGATCATTGCGTTGCACGATGAAATCCTGGGCGAGCTTCACCGTGTCATTCCTGATTCGGAGTATAACCAGAGCGATCAACTTAAGCCCCCCACGGATTTTACGAACTCGAACAACGGCCATCGTCGCTGCCACAGCTTAGATACATTCCTCGACCCTCGCGCCAACTTACGAGAGCTTCAGAGTGCGCGTGGCGTATCTGCAGATCCTCAGGTGGTTGCTGAGGTAGCCAAGGTATTCAGCAAGAATGTAGTCTTACGATACCCTTACTTTCTATTCCCACTGCAGGTACTAATCATGTGATCAGATGTACCGATTCTTCATATATAAGGAGTATGGAGCAAAGTATGAGAAGATGATCAAGAGCGTTGGCTTCGCTGACGGTACCCTACCCAAGTGGGAAGTATACCAGAGAGGAGTGGAGAGTTTTGTCAGCTGCTTCGAGTCTTTAAAAGTCGAAGATATCGTATACAAGAAGGCTCTTACTGTTTGTGATCTCCTCGTCAAGGTAAGCGTTCTTCTTGTCTGAGAGCACTCATGTTCTAAAGCGTTACGCTAGCCCGTCCAAAGGATATGCAAGTATCCGCTCTTGTTTTCAGAGCTTCTCAAGTGCACTCCTGCACTCGATTGCCCAAACTCGCATATGGAGGTTGAGGCTGCCTTGGTGAGACTTCGAGAAGCCACCGCCGAAATCAACCGCTCGACTGAGAACGACGACACCAAAGCTATGCTCCAGAAGACGTGGTTGTTGCAGGACCGAATCGTATTTCCTGAACGCGTAAGTTACACTGAATGTGTCTCTCATGCTCAGCCTAATGTTTGGACAGAGGCTTGACGCAAATTCGAAGAATCGGATCCGCTCGTTCGGGCACATCCAGTTGTGTGGAGCGCTTCATGTTTGTTGGCAAACTGAAGATAGTGTCGAAGGCCAGTATATGATCTGCTTGCTATACCGAGATGTCCTTTGTCTTGCTTCAGGTGGCAAGTTCGATCGAATCTATACGATTCTAGCCTGCATTGATCTGTACGGTATCAAGTTACAGGCGATTGACAATGGACGTGGTAAGAGGGCCTCCTGCTGCCAACTTTACCCCTTACACAGACGGCTGATGTGCGTCTTGCAGGTTTACAATGCCACGGCGCCCCCTTCTCTTGGAAAATCGTTTTTGAGAGCGATCATCAGTTATACGAGCTAATCATGACAGCATGCAATGCCAACGAGGAGGCCGAATGGCAAGGCCGATTACAGGAGTCTCTTGACCGAGACCAAGATGAGAAACCCCCAGTTCTCGATTCTTTTCTTTCATTGGATATCAAAAGCTTGGGTGCCGTTTTTGGCCGTCAAGGTGCGTAGCGGGGAGGTCGAACAATTTGGCAATGTATTTGAGCTTAGGCTTACGCTTAAATCCACAGGTACAATTGCCCGAAGAATGTCATTCCATCGAGCGACCGCCGTCGGGCCTAACTCACCACTGTTCCACGTTATCTTGAAGGGCACAAGTGCCGTCAAGCCGGGGAATAGCACCACTGCGGGATTGACAGGTCTTAACCGATCACAATCTTTACTGTCAACAAGGCCAAGGATTCCTGTACTTGCACCATCCCGGAGCGAAAGAGCGCGGCTCGAAATCCTCCTAGAAGATGTTTGGAGTCAAGACATTATCCCACTTCCCGGCATGACGAGTATTGCCAGAAATGAGCAGATGGTAAGGCGATCAGCATCAACCATGATGAGAAAGCTCAGCGTAGCAAGCATGAGCAAGAGGTCGGGAAGCATATCGCGTAGGGGTAACGAAGATGCAACAAGTGACGGCCTTGCCCGAAAGACTAGCAAATCAAGCGAGAGTGGCCTCGTCCGTAACGGACAGACCGATTGCGAGAGCTCAAACTCTAACCCGAACAAGAGTACTTCACTATCAGAGGCACAAGAAATGAATGAAGAAAGGGATTGTATGCCGGTCGTCAGATCCCCGAGGCTTGGACTTACGCCAGTATCCGAAGTTCGAACCATCGAGACCACAAGGGAAGAGAAGTTGAAGAAGAGAGCAGTTGTACCAGCGCCGGCGACTAGCAGCCACCGGAGGAGCTCTTCACAGAGTTCCAGAAAGACGGGAATCTATCCTAGGACAATCGGGACAACAGAGAACTCATCCCCATTGACCAAGATCAAGATGCAAAGTAACAGCAACCGATGGGTCAAGGTTAAAAGCCCCAAGAATGAAAAGAAGGGACATCGTTTTCGCAGGTTCTTTGGATCAAAGTTTTACGTCTAAATGTTAGCACTATAGCTCACCATGCTGGTCGTGAGGAGTGCAGGGGAAGAGTTGGGTTGTTAGTGGTGGTTGGAGTTGTTACCAAAAAGGATAGGCCCAAAAGTTTATGCTTACAAGTCGAGAAAGGTTGATCACAAAAGTATAGTCATTCAAAGATGTTATTGTTTTGTATGCTCTCATTGGACACATGACAGGGTTCCACACTGAGGATTGATGGGATGTTGTTGTGCTGAGGGAAACGTGATGGATCATGCATAAAAATGCGAACACATGGACATCACGCCTTTGGCCAAACCACGGCTCAGTAGCCTAAGCATTAGGCACCAAGCAGCAGTTTGTATCGTACCATCACCATCGCCAGCCCCGTACCCAAGCGGGAAGCCAAGGTGAAGCCTCCGTTGCCAAGGCAGAAGACGGTAGAAATACGTACCTGTCGTAGAAGACGGGAGAACAACAGCATGAAGGTGGTTTGGGAGCGGGCCAGCGCAGCCAGCCAATGCTTGAGAGACAAATCGCCCGGGCAGGCGCGGGGCACGCGATCGATCGACAGGCGTGAAATGAGCATGAGGCGTCTGTGATGCTGACAGGCATCCGGGCGAGAGCAATCAAGGTGAGAAGTCGGCGTCTTTTGCTCGCTTGAACTCGCGGTGACGTACTGGGCGGGTTCAGCATGCAGGAACATCAGAAGGAAGTGGGCAAATTCCAACCTGGCAAGCAGCGGGAAGCCGCCCCGTGATTGGCCGCCTGGAGACTTCTAGCCGACTCTTTGGAGCCTCTGAGCCCGTGCAAGCCCCGCCGCACGGTACGTACCCGCCCCAAGGTGATGCGGCGCTTTCATCAAGCACGGCTATGACGTAGGTCAAGGTAGCTCCCCGCCCAAGCATGGAGGAAGCTACACTCGTCACTGCTCCTCCTCTCATTGAGCTTCTTTTTAAGCCTCTGCTTGCACCCTTCCCCTCCTCCCTTTCTTCTCTTCTTCTCTCCATCATCTCACGACTTCTACCATCTTCATTCATACACTCAAACACACCAAAGCACCAACGTCTCTCTCAAGAATCTACATCATCAAAACCAGCGACGCACTTCCTACCCATCCGTCACGCGACATCTCTCCTAGCAACCACAACCCCAAAACACCCCACATCAAACCAGTCACAATGGCTCGCGGCGAGGCTACTCAGACCAAGGTTCACTACAAGGGCTCTAGCGAGGACTTCCTTGTCTTTGTCGATGATGTCGAGTCCTACAAGAAGTGGCAGAGCGACAAGAGCGTACCTCTGGCACACTTCGTCTCTTCGTTCAAGATCTTCCTGACGCATGGGTGAGTCAAGCCACCCCCGCTTTCTTACTACTCTTTGCTTGTTTTTTTTTCCTGGTCATAGACATTGTTGTGGCAGCGGTCAGACCGCGTTGGCACACACCTGGTGTTGCCCTGCAGGCCTAGGGTCGTTGCGAATATCCAACGCTTTCCAAGTTGTATTACGCGGCTGTGCCAAACCCGCTGCCCACTCAACCGACGACCAGGTTCAAACACACCGAGTCTCTAGGTCTGGTGCTAACATTGACGACAGACAAGGAGCTCAGGGCACCTATGACACCGCCTCCAAGGCCTCTCTTGAGAACGAGTTCGGCACTTCAGTTGATGACGACATCATCAAGCAGATTCTGGAGAAGGGTGATGCCCAAACTACAGAGGTGAGTGTAGTCTACGTATGATCGCCCAACACGGAGCTGACAGAGAAAATCAGATGCCTGAGCGTCAAGGCCCCAAGAACGATTCCAAGGGCCCTATGGCTGCCCACTAGGAGGATGTAAGAACCCCGAAGGCGTTAAAGAGGGACATCAGCACCAATGTTTAGAGAAAGAGTGCTATCAGGAGGGCTAAACATAATCGTGGCGGGCGTTAACTGCGAGCACGAACAACTCTTCTGAAATGGTTGATGAAACGGTGGCTCTGGCAGGCTGCTCGATTGATGGTCAAGGCGACCGAAACGAGTGGAATCTCACTGGTGCCCTGAGAAACGGGCAGTATTGATGATAGCGACCCATGAATAATAACAGCCCTTTGATTTCCGCAATTACTTTTGAGTTCGGTGATGTTCAGTCGAGGGTTTTTGTGCGGCAGACAAGCTCGTGAAATGGGTGAGGGACATGGGTGACGTTGTTGTCCGGTCAATTCGGCCCCACCCGATCTCGGGAAGGAATCTCACGGACCCAAAGATGGAGTTGGTCAAGATCTCGGAACCAACCTAAAACGAGGAAACGAAAAGGAAGAAACTGGCAAAAATACATACAACACCGAGAATTCGCTGGTCGTCACCGACCCAACTACTAATTCAGCACTCACCAGTTTATCGAACGGAGAGCAGACGGGATCCCGAGTTCCCTGGTGGCTATGGTCGTATGTGATGGTTTAGCAGACGGATGTGGTCTATAAGCGTCGCATCCCAAGCATCACTCAATCCAACTGGACTCTGATGTTTTTAAGCGACAACAACATTTCAGATCTCTACTACCCCCTTCTCCACAAACCTATACCACCGTCGCCCTAAGGTCTAGTAAATATTTCGCTGGGCGTCTCAAGGCAACGCCGTCAACGTCGAGGTTGGCTCCCGTGTGGGGCCTCAAACTTGGATCCGACAAGGGGTGTTTCGGAGCCTGAGCGGTTGCGACAGTTGGGCAAAGAGCCAAGCGCTCGGGTTCAGAGCTGGCCGATTCATGATTTTTGGCGTCAGGTAGTTAGTTGCTTCGAGTCTCTCGGTTAACTGTTTGTTTTATGGTTGCCATGTAGATATTGTTAGCTCAGGGGGAGAGAGCCGGCCCTGCTGGGGTTGGTTGGTTGAAACACAAGGCGAAACCAGAGACGACAAAGACACACACAAAGGTTGACAAATCCTTTTATGATTGTATTAGGTTCTATATACCGGGTTGGTCCAAGGGGTCTGTGGCTAAGTACGAGGTCTGAAGCAGGCCGCCCATCGGAAGCGCTTAATCCCGACCATGTTGTGTGACCGGATGGGCTTCATCCCTCAACCCCTTGCCCTTCCCGGCAAGTTGCACGCCGTTCAGAATCCGACACGACGGTGCAATAGGTATCATTCCCCTTTCTCTAGGGGCAGCCTAGACCAACTCCTCCGACGCTGGCCATGCGATGCAATGCTAGAAATGACAAGGGCCCGGGATTCATCCCTCCTTGATGGAGAGGCGGGCGTGAAAACAAGAAACACAAGACTGGGTGGTATTCGTATATGATATCATGAGACGGAAAACAGAGTCGCTGAGAATCAAAATCGCCAATCGCCGTGATCGTGAAGACGAACGACGTAGAGGTATGCATGTGATGCGTGTGCGTGCGTGCGTGGGGAGAGATATAGAGACGAAGGTGCAGAATTGTGTGCATCCATCTAAAATTTCTTTGTTTTTTTACCCCAGTGCCTGACTTTGGTAGTATTGTACAGTCTGCCCCCCCCTTTCCCCTGTGACTAAAAGGTATCGAGGGCAGAGGATAAGGGGGTTTGGGTAAATATTCTGACTATGCACGCGTTGCGCCGCCACTGCGCCCCCGTTGGGGAAGAGACCAGGGCTTTGCACATATGATCTAGAGAAGGTGTTAGCAAAGATGTTGACTGTGATGTGATTAAGATGATGCTTACCTCGCCCTCGCTGTAGCCCCAGAAATACACAATCATGCCGATAAGGTAGTAGATGGCGGCATTTGTGCCCTGATAGATGAGGGCAGCTGAGAGTGCTGTGAGAGGGAGCATGGCGAGGCGGAACTCCAGCGAGCGGTGGAGAGGTGAGCCGGCGACGAAGCCCAGGGGCCACTCGAGGCCGAACATGAGTAGTCCCATGATGAGGTTGATGATTTGTAGGACCGGTATAGGTTTCACGGCGCCATCGAGGCTGTGTGTGAGAAAGTCCCAGAAGATCTTGGGCCAGATGAAGGCCTCGATGGCTGCGCCCACTTGGTCTAAGAGAAAGAATGTCAGTTGACACTTCAAGGGTGTTAGAGACTCAAAAATTGATGAACTTACAGGCTGCGGCGCTCAAGATGATGAGACGCGCCCAGTGGTTCTTGATAAGCTTGCCCATGATGATGAACTTGTCGAGATGTCCCAATTAAAATCCCTTTCCTCTTTTTTGTCTGCTCTTTCTAAGTCTGACTAGTTGCTTCCTTGCGGATCAAACTACCAGACACCTTTTCCCTGTCGTAATGATGATATCGTCTATTCGAAATGCCACCTCAAACACAAGCTGTCGAGTCGTCGTCCTTGGTGTGCGTAATAGTACAGAACCGACCAGCGGTGGAGAGTTGTTCAAAGCAAAAGCGAAAGACCGAAAGGAAAAATAAAAGCGAAGGTATAACAAGAGGGTATTAAGAAGGGAAACCAAAGATCTGTCAGGCCGGCAGACAGAGATGCTTTGGATGAGGGACTGGAACCGAAGAGATGAAGGATGAGGGTATCGATAAATACAAGAAGAGAGAAGGCCGGTCGGTTATGGTGCGGCGCAAGGGTAGCAACGCCCCCCCCCCAAGGGTGAGGATGACAGAAGCGGCTGATTGAGGTTTGAGGAGGTTCGGCGTCGGACGATTTGCGGGCGGGCGACTATGAAGCCGGCGATGTCGCGGAAGCTGGGTCGGAGATCCACGTTCTAACAACTTGGTCTATAATGGCAGCGGGCATCCGGGCGACATTGCAGGCGAGTTTTGAATGGTGTTTCTTCTTTCTAGGCGCGATGGTGCGACGGATACAGCAAAAAGAGGCGCGGTCGCTGTAAGCCGAAGTTTGGAGTCGGTCTTGGTGTGTCTCAGCAGAGAGCGGCTTCTTGTACTGCCGAAGCTATCGTCGTCGCAAGAGCGCGCGAGCAGGCGAGCAATGGTCGATCATACACTGAGG
>JAADYS010000487.1:0-35965 GCA_012931995.1 Fusarium albosuccineum | reverse complement strand
AGTGCCGGAGCAGCCCTGCCGCCACCCAGGCCACCTGTGCCGCCGAGTACGCCCAGTGCTTGGGCTACAACCCCTTCGGCAGCAACGGTTCTTTCGTCACTCCCACCGCCTGCCACGGCCCTGCCCCTACCGGCCCTGCCCCCACTGCTCCCGCTCCCACCGGCGGTGCTCCTCCCACTTACACTGCTCCCGTTGTCCCCTCCGGCACCGAGCCTCCCGTTGTCACCGCCGCTGCCGGCCGCATCGCCCCCGCTGGTGTCCTGGCCCTCGTCGGTGCCATTGCCCTCTTCTAAGAGCCTGGCATGTCTTTGGTCTTGACCTCTTGATGACCGGTTGGAAGGAAGCGTTGGTTCATGTAATAATCTAATTGAGAGATGGACTTTGAAAACCGCAACACTGGGTATATAAAATTTCATTTCGATACACATGGTAGTCTAGCACATAACACCTCTTGGCGATAGAAGTGCATAGATTTTAATTTCTAAACGTTCCATCCCATTCAGCTCAACGTGATAACCATGTGATAACTGTAGCAACTCGCACCCAGTCCATCTGGAATGAGAAACCCCTCACTTCAGCTGAATCATCTGTCGTGTTGGTTGACAGCAAATCATCAGACCATAACCCACCTGTCACACCGCTTCCCGTAGACCCAATCCATGCTCGCCCGATGTTTATACTTTCTGTCCAATTATCTAGCTAAAGGCTATTGTCGACTACGGATGGCACCTCGGCTGACAACAAAGCCTATTCAATGATGTAAGCGGGATATCCCATGAAATACTGGACATAAGAAAAGCCTGAGTAAGTGCTTGGCTGCCTTACACAGGCGGGGCGGTAGTCGGAAAGCACGGGATTCCTCAGAACATGCCTTTATGCCTGAGCAAGTCTAAGTTTCTGCTCATTTAGGAAGTATCACGAAAAAAAATCAAAAACCTTAACCTGATATGGTAAATTTAGGAGTCGTAGTCGTACTAATATCATCTACTTACGTATTCCTGTTTTTTTGTCCTCTACGCGGCAGGTCAAGCGTCACGAGACATTGTCAACACCCCTACTACACTAAACGAGCTAAAAAGATAAGTCTCCAACCAGCGCTGATAAACTTCATATGTCCATGGCCTCGTCTGGAACATCTCTCTCTCCGGTTCGAGCAGCCTTTCCCAATGACCCTGTCGATGCCCGAAGCCCATGACGATACCAACAATGACATCACCGTCGTCTGCCTTGATAGTAAGTCTCCGCTCTCCCTCTACGCTTTCAGAGAACCTGGTGTCGGTGGGCATATCATCTTCGCCCGCGAGCCGGTCGGCGGCAAAAGCTACTGTGCGGTTTCGATTCGTTCGAAGCTTTAGGATATTAGCAAATAGATCGACGCGGCAGCTCGGGAGAACTTACTTCAAGAAGCTTTGGGGCACTCTCATACCTAGGAACCACAGCTATTTCCTCGACTATTTCGCCTCCTGGTCCATCAATTTCGAAATCCTCCCAATCTTGCTCGGGAAAAGGCGTCCCATCATCATCGACGTCCCGGATGGTGCGAGCCGGCTGGTTTTCAGACTCGTTGAATGAAGCTCGCAGGTTTGTGACTGTGTACTCGAAGTACTTCTGTTTACCGTGCTGAGAGCTGCCTTTGCTTCTGACACAAGCAGATATTCTCTGTACCTTTTTGAGTTCGCTTGGATGATTGGCCAACATTAGAAACCGCATGGGTATGTGCTCTATCTTGATCGAGGTATTGCCAACATGACCAACGTTTCCAGGAACAAACTTGAAAGTCTCCGATTCCCAGATGGGCGCATCGAGCAAGGACAGTGACTCGCTGCTCCAGCTCAACTCTTCCGTGGGCCGGAGGTCGGGGAAGTAACCCGGATCTGGCTTCTCGTCGTCTCCTGGATAAGCCTGGAGGAGACCAAGACGCAGAATCCAGGGAGTGACCCCTTCTTTCGGCTGATTCTATGAGCTGTTGGTGAGTTATCTGGCCATTAACTGCATTCTCCTACCCCAAGCTGGCCTTGAAGGCCCACAATGACCATGTCTTCAGCTGCAAACAGAGGCCGCTGCATCAAAGAAGCGTCAGTCTGGCCATAGGTCACTTGGGTGTCGTCATAAAAGTAAATCTACCGAGTCATTAGTCACGATTCATCAACAAAATCAGTGCAACTTGCCGTGATTCCTTTGACGGCGATGTAGTCATCAGGCTCACCCCACTGCCAGTCCAATAGGGCATTAGGAGGTCAAATGTGAAAGACGAAGCCCTTGATCCAGATCTCGCATGGAAGGTCCTTTGTCGTCTCCCACGCACCTTCTTCCGTGCCTTGTCTCCCAAACATCCTTGGCTCTTCTTGATTGAATTTGACGGTTATCCCAGTCAGATCCCAATCCGAGTTCCAGAAGGTCTTGAGCGTCCACGGTCGATACGGATCGTCATATTCGTCCCAAGTCTGGATCCAGTATGACTGCTCGACATCAAAGACTGACTTCCCATTGCAGCCGACAAAATGCATCTTGTTGCCCACAGCAATTTTCTGCATCTCACAGGTCGTATCAGGTTCTGAGGGGCAGTTTGGATGGTATTCGCGGGCGATCTGCTCACACACACTCCATATCCTCCGCCGGTTTGCCACAGGGAGTAAAAAGCCGGATATGCCGACCCTCGGTCTCGAAGCATTCTCTGCCCATGACAAGATCTTTCTTGGATCTTGTGTCACAAGAGAATCATACCTCGTTGTGAAGGCGTCGACCAACTCCTCAAAATACGGCGTATAGTTGCGGATCCGATCCTCCCAGAAGCTGCGATCGTGTCGAAACAAAGCAAACACCCCCCGAGATTCCTGGCATAGGTTGAAGATGCTTTGGTTATCAAGATAAGACAAGATATCTCGGATTAGTGCTTCCGGCAAGCTGTCAAACGGATCGCGCACAACTTTGTGCCCAAGAGCCAAGTCCGAGGGCACGTCAAGAAAGTCTTCACCCTTGATAACCTCGATTATATCATTAACAAGCAGTCTCCGGGGCTCGGGGTTGATAATCGTGTACTCATATCCAGGCAGTGATTCCCACTCCTGCTCTTGTGCTTTACATGCATCGCCATAGTCCAAGTTGGGACATGTGAAAATCTCTTCTGATATTAAGCCGCCAAAGGCTTTGAAAAGCGCACCCTTGTTGACTTTTTTCGTATCCCAGGTTCCAGTGAGGACGCGTGCGAGGAGCTCGTAACAAGGCCCATGGAAAGGAAACACGCGATTGGTGTCGACACCGTGTTCTCCGAAGTTGAGGACGCCAGGATCGAAATCTTCAACAACAGAACGCGACTCTGAGCCTTCACAGAAATCGAACTCGCCGTATCCCATATATCCTCCCGGATCCGTGACGTAGTATCTGCATCGTCAGCATCATGCGCCAAGTATCTTCGAGGGTGGAAGTCAGTACTTGGATTTCCCCGGTGCATCGGGGTGGAAGCCGATAAGACGACACTTCTGGAACCATTCCATATCTTCATCGCCGATAACATCTTCATCGTAAGCAGGTTCAACACGTCCAAATTCGTTCGGTACGTCTTTCATTTGTCTAGGAACAACCTTGACTTCTCTGGTTGCGGCGCCACAAATGAAGCAATAAACATCGAACCAACCCATGGCGAAACTGAAGATGGAAGAGTCTTGGTCAAAGCCTGAAGAAGTTTCGAGGGCATTCATGGATTATTTATATGGCTTTCTTGGGCCCGGAGCCACTTAATTGGTGACATGAGGACCGAACCAACAACCAACAGTTCGCGGCCAAAAAGGGCCATTTCCCCGGTACGGCGCTTGGCGTTACGTTATTTAGGCAGGCTTTAGATTAGCTGCCTAATGACATTGTACGAAACTGCTGCAAAAATTGGTGTCTGTCATCTGCTGAGATTCACGTTCACCGTTCAATCTCATCTAGTTGTACCCACAACCAGGCACTGGAGCCAGTCGTTGTAGAAATTCAATACTTCCAGAATTGAATATTTGCGCCATTTCCAAGTGAATTTTCAGTATTTCTGCTGTGATCTGAGTATATTATAGTTGCGTGTCCTTTTGTGATGCGCTATGGGTTTAATGATCTTTCTAACAAACTTTTTCAAAAACCGATGGTTCAAAAGGAGTTGGATACAGTTGCAAGCTATGAGGTTCGTGAATTGGCGACGAACAACTAATACATAAGATATCATCAGGTACATACTAAATACGAGGTCTCTTTTACCAGCTCATACATATCATTGGTTATATAACGTCTAAATATCACAAGGTTTTCAGATGGATACTGCCATGTCAATGCCAACCTAGGTTTTCTGACAAAATTGCAACACGCTCTCCGAGCTGTCGGGATCTGAACAAGCCTGGGCAAGAGACAGCAGATACTGAAGCCGGGTCAACTCTAACGACTCTTTGGCAATGTCGTTGGCCTTCTCGGCACAGTCAACAGACATGGCGCCAATAACGCAGCCGGCGATGGCCAATACCGCCAAGGGAAGTGCGATGAATAAATTGATTGAGTCAAAGAGGTTTCTTCGGTCGGGTCTGGGCAGAAGCTGCCGAAGCAGACCCTGTTGCGGACCACCCAGGACGTCTGCCAACTCCATGAGGTTTCTGCCCCAGCGCGGATAGTCTTTTAAGCTACGCTTTTCTGTCCGGCTGCAGCTCCCTAGATGGTTGAAGGCCTGTCTGCGCTGTTTCAGGAATGATCTTGTATCCGGATCATGGTGCGGGAATAGCAGATTAAGCGTGTCCAGGCACTCCCCGATGACTTCAGGCAGCACGGGACATTCGTTCGAGGGGAGAATATGTGCAGCTAGCCACAGTTTGTGCTGGTAGATGGTTAGAACCTTGTTTTCCTTGTCGAACTCCAAGTGCTCATCGAGATGATCAGTCCAGTCGACTACAATGCCGTAGTAGTTGGTGACCAAGTTGCTGACTGTAAGGGATTTATCTATAGTCTTGTTCGAATCGACTGATGGTTGGTCGGGTTGCCGCTCAAAGTAGGATGATACGAGGGTTTTCAAAGATGTGTCTGGCTCCCAGGAAATGGCTGTACCCATGCCACTGTCGATGTTCATCATCAGGAAGAGGGAGGCTCCGATACCCAGTGCTTTCGACAGCTGTTCTCGATCTCGGACTGAGACATCTGAAAGGTCCAGTTCGTTTGCAAATCGTTGCGCAACGTCCTCTTTTGGCTGATCGCTCGTTACGCGGATGTGGTCGATGATACCAACGACCTTGATTTCGTCTTCTTGTGGGAAAAGTCCACAAAGATTCTTCATCCGCTCCTTAGCCAGCGTTACAAGCTGATTGTACTGGCCGGTGCCAGTCGGAACAGTGCCTGTCAGGGCGGGCCAGATCTTCATGCAAAGTTGGACATCATCCGTCGTAACAGCCGTTCGCCTAAGCGGATACATGTGCATCGAAAACATCTGGTTGATGATTTGGCTATGTGCGGGAGGCTTGGGGGGCTTTGAGTATTGGATAACTTGAGCTGAAGAGAGAATCAGTGTGATTATCAACAGTTTGTGAGTTTACCCCCGCCACCTTTCCCGCAATTTTGTTCCTCGTTCGCCATCCCCAAGGCGACCAAGTTAGTGTCGTTGACGTGTCTGTCTGCCTCGCGTGAGATTAAAAGTGCAAATGGCTGATGCTCGATTGGCGAAAACTGGCATCTCTGCATAAACGGGCGCAAGGGTTGGGCGCACCAGTGATTTTTGAGGCCCCCAGCCTCACTCGTGACTGCCCATTGCGACCATTTTCTCCTTCCTACATCATCTTCAGACACCCGGGACATTTTCAAGGAAACTACAACCAATCCTTTTTACTCTGAAGCATCATGTCAGTGAGAGCCTCTTTGCGAGCACTTTATGACTGGTTCAGGTTCATACCTTTGAACATGATGGATTCCACATCGTCAACACAGACCTTGTCAGTCCCCGATATTCAGGCCCTCGCCTCCCGCACCGCGCAGTCTCTAGAACTGTCTCTAGAACTTCTGCAGACGACACCACTGGACATAGAAGTAGTAGCTACAACAGAGCCAGTTCCACCAGAAGTACCTCCCGCTCAGCCACAAGATGGCCCCAAAAAAACATCAGACAACATCTCGGAGCAGCTCAGAGAAGCCATAAACTATGCCGTCGACGTCCCATTGTCGTCTCCATCTGTCCACCAATATGGGCCCAACCCCAACCTGTGGTTCGGTACCGAAGACATGATACCCCAAGTCCTCAAGAAACAATGGGCCTGCGACCCCCCAGTCGGGATTAAGCGCCGACTTGACGATGATCTCAAGCCAACCCGGGGAAAGATGAGAGGGAAAGCAGCGCGACGCGGCCTCCCAAGATCCGAGAGCGACATCAATACTGATTTGCGAATGTCCGGATTCCGCAGTAGCTCACGACAGCAGCACGTCACCTTGTCGCCCCGCCTATGGATCTTCTGTGGCAGCGATTGGGCCGTGAAAGGCGTATTGAAAGCTCTTAAGGGTATCAGATGGATCACAGATCTGATCCCGGTTGAAGTTTGCAATGGAGGGCCCGAATATCGCTCGTTACCATCTCTCATCCCGATGGAACACTTAAGCTCTTTAGCCGAAGCTGAGCATTCGTTACAGTATGGCGGAGGGCAGGTGTTCTACCACATCGCAAAGCTGAGGCCGGAGCTCGCCTCGTCGTCCGTATGTGGTTGGCTCTGTTGTGCCACGTACATGAGGTCGGGCAAAATTGTTTCCCAACGAGTATCTCGCATCGGAGGCATATTGACGTCACAAATGCTGGACCATCCAGGATTCTCCCGTCAGTACATTGACTCAGCTATGACTACAGCACACGGAGTTTTCGATTGCCTCGACTTTGGAAATGACAACGGCTTTAATTATGACACCGAGAGTGACAATGATGATAGTGAAATTGACGAAGAAGTGGATGAATGGAGGCTGAAAAAGCCCAGCAAAACAAATGCTTCTTTTTCGGGGGATGTTATCGGAGACACGAACGCAGCCAAGGCCAGCAACGAATGGATACCCTTCAACACTGTCCCTGCGATCAACTTCTTTGGCCATTGCCGTAACGCCCAGGCTCTTAAATATTATGCAAGTCCCATTGTGTCCGACTACATTCTCTTGAGGACTGAGGTGTTACGATTGCTACACAATAGTTACCTGCTCTGGCATCCTGACTCGGGTACCCCTCGGGTCCAGGTGATCAATACCTATTCGACCGAGCAGGAACTTTCCCCGGGACCTATTTGGATCATTCTGGGATTCGACAACGTAGAGCAAGGAAGCCTTCTACCGGGGAAATCGACAGTACATCTGGGAGGCCGTGAAATTCAAGTGCAGAGGGTTCAACTCCGAGCACCATTAGGTATGATATGAATCGTCTGTAGGATCCGGATGTCTTGCTGATATGCTTATTCTCGCAGCCCAAGGGACATCAGGAACGTGGCTAGCTCGGGGCGACACCTTTTGCGGCATGGTAATCGCTGGCCATGTTGGAGAGCCGTTGGCTCTCATCATCACAGCTCGAGACGTTCTCTCGGATATGACTTGTTCGCGCGATCGACCCAATGATCTCTTCCTGAGATTCTATCTTCATACAGCAAGAAGGATATCATTGAACGACATGATTAAATTCCAATACCAAATCCAACGCCAAAGGTGGCGGCCCAAGTACTGGATATTCATTGTTACAGTCGTGGTGGTTAGTTGGGTACAAATCATCATCAGCATCCTCCAGTCTTACCCCGACAGGGCACTTTTGGAGTTGACTTGGGCCCCGATAGTTGACTTCCTCCTGTCACTCAAGTCATTTACATATTGGGTTGCCATGCTGCTCACCGGCGTTGGGTTTCCCATTTTCTTGGTACTATGTATACCAAACCCTCAAAAATGAAATGCCAAAACATACAACAGCGGGGATTCGCTGGTCGTCACCGACCCAACTACTAATCCGCCCCTCACTGGCTTGACTAAGGGAGAGCAGACGGGATCCCGTATTTTCCAGTGGGTATGGTCGTATGTGTTGAGAGACGGTGCTGGAACAGCTCAAGGGCAGGAGCAACGAGAGTGAGGTTGATCACAATAATGAGATCGCTGTGGCTGCAATGACATCAAAGGTGTCCGGCCGGCCCCGCAAGTACCGAGTCAGGTCCGGCCCGGAGGCGATTGTCGAAGCGGCCCGGCTCATCTCGGCCGTCGGTGATTGGCACCAACACTTGGGGCGTTGATCGGTATGCGACAGGTGGCTAGGCATCGTGTATCTTGTGTAAAATCAGGGTCAATTGAGGAGAGTTAATAATAAACACCGTCAAACCACAACGCCACCATCCGCCAAAGAAAGTCCAGCCACAAGAACAAAAACGCAAAACGAGGCAGTCTGAAGAACCCAAATGAGAAAGAAAACTGGAAAAGAGAAAAACTCCCTCCCAAGGGCCTGCGGACCCAGGCATCTCATCTCTACCTTCCTTTCCCAAGCCCCGGTCCACCAAACGTGCTGACCGCATAAGAGTCATGAATGCTCCGCCATGTCTTTGATACTCCGCCAAAGCCAATCCTCAAAGTGAGGCTGTCAAGTCAATTGACCAGGGATCCCATCCCGAATACTCCGTCAAACAGTGCCGACATGGGTGTCGGCAGACTGGGGAACAATGCGTTTCCTGGCGAGAAGAACGTATAAAAACCGAGGAACCCGAGACGCCGTAAGAATGTAGTCGAAGAATAAAGAGGTAATGTTAAATCGGGAATCTCGTGAGAAGGAAAATGTCTAAAGCGTGGCTCGGTCCGGGTATGCGAATGTAATAATTGTTGGCTTATTGCGGCAGCAGGCTCTTGGACTCTTCGTCGGTAAGAAAGATTTCATGCACGGGGTCTCGACGGTTCTCGAGGGGGACGTAGTCGCAGTCGATGTAGGAAGGGAGGAAGATCTCTGTGGTAGCTTGTTAGCCGGTGTCTTGGTGGGTCGCATTTATGACTTCATTGTAACATACCCGGATTCCAGGCAAACCCCTGGCTAGAGGAGAGGTACGAGATCTAAAGCACAAAGTGTTAGCATCAAGGGCCCGGAATAAGGTGTCCCGAGCATCGGAGTGTAAAGGCCGAGTCACTTACCAGTCGAGGAGGGCCGTCCGGGTCGCCGATGTTAATCACGGTGCATTCCTGCTTGGAGAGGGAAGAGCCTAGACTGGGTCAGCAATGGCTGCACAGACAATCCTGTGGGTGCCTCATAACGCAATCGTATCATTGCCGCTACAGTCACGTCAGGTGGGGGAGGCTCGGGCTTCAACTCACTCAGGAGGCTTGGACGACGGTTGTGCAGGGCCTTGTCCTTGCCGGCCGAAGGCGGGGAGGATGAAGGCGAGCTCGAGTAAGGGCTGTTGGCAGAAGAGCCAGTGCCCTTGTGGCATGAGGGCGTGGCCGAGGGGCCGGCGGGAATGGCGATGGAGGATGACATGATGTGAGGTCGTGAAGGCAGCCAGACAAGCCGAGACGACGCAACGAGGGGCACTGTGTGACGAAGGTCGGCCGAGTCGTGGATAACGAAGAGGGGAGGGAGGGAGCAGGCTCTCGGAGTATGAGATGACGCAAGAAGGAGGCCGTATGTGTACAGAAAGACGAGAGAGAAGAGTGCTCGAGAGAGAAAGAGGAAAAGGGAAGACAAAGTGAAGATGGAGGTCGAAAGATGGCGAGGTTGACAAGGACAGCCCAAGGTGGTTTCGAAATGCAAGAGACGGGTGACTTGTCGACTCCCGGCCGCCGACGACCAGTGAATCACTGCCGCATCATCCCGTGACGGACCAGTGAACCCGACGCCGATAAGCCACACCCACGACGGGCCAGAACGCCGCACAGAGTGAGGGGAAGACTGACAAAGACCTTGGAGGTACGTGACTTTACATGAGACGCAGCATGACGGTACCTGGCTGTCCATCTCCCGCCCTGACCTCACCGCAAAGCGCCAGGGATTCAAGAGTCACTCCAGCCTTCAACGACCGCTGTTTGAGCTGCCGCTAAGGCATTCCCCGGCGCTCCGCCCGCTAAACCAGAGCCTCAGAGGGGTCAAGCGCCAAAGTACACCGGCAGGGAGCCGCTGTAGCTCGCTCGTACCCAGCGCCCAGTGCCAGACCACGTCCTTCAGGGTCCCCACGCTGCGTGGAGGCCTGCTGTGGAGGCTGATCCCCCGACAGCCGGCCAATCCCCTCCGCCGAATCAGGCATTGGGGTTGTTGGAGCCTGGGAGCCTTGCATCAGATGCAAGCCACCTCGCCCTGTGTGGGAAGGAGCCGGTGGACCAATCAGCATCGCCGGGACCCTCTTTTGAGGCTGTTGACGTCGTACAGTCACGTGCAATCTCTCAAGCTCCCCAGGCTCGATGACTAAGCCCCGCCGTGCGCTAGGTGACCTTAGCTTGGATTGTCGTCGTCGTCGTTGCTGGCGCCTGGCATCATCTGGAAGCAGCTCTATCTCAACAACAGCGACACTCCATCCCCGTCGACGACAATCGTACACGAATCCCCGCGCGCATCTTTATACCCGCCTCTCCTCTGTTGTCCTCTCTCACACAACGTCTCGACACAGTTAAAGCGCAAACATGGGTGACGCCGCTGTCGAAAACCCGGCAAACCAGGTGCCGCCTCACAAGAGGGCCACGCCGTCGACCATCCCTACCATTGACAACTTTGAGGGCGTATCGACCGATGGCGGAGACGACTATGCAAACCTGAAGAAGCTTCAGAGGCAACTAGAGTACGAGATTCGATGCCACATATCGCGAAGAAGCCAGGGACTGATAGCTTCCGTGCAGGTATATCCAGCTGCAAGAAGAGTACATCAAGGATGAGCAAAGGTAAACAAGCCGATCAACCCTCCTCGGTTTCACTCGAAACTTGCTAATGCCTTCCAGGAGTTTGAAGCGCGAGCTGGTGCGAGCTCAAGAAGAAATCAAGCGAATTCAGAGTGTGCCGCTAGTTATCGGCCAGTTTATGGAGGCCATTGATCAAAAGTATGTCTTGACTACCAGCATACCTCCCTCCGTTAGCTGACCATTACTCTCCCAAAAGTACCGGTATCGTCCAATCGAGCACTGGATCCAACTATGTCGTCCGAATCCTCTCTACCCTCGACCGCGAAAAGCTCAAGGCTTCCTCCTCCGTCGCCCTCCACCGACACTCTAATGCCCTCGTTGATATTCTCCCTCCCGAGGCCGATTCCTCCATCGCTATGCTCGGTGCCGATGAGAAGCCTGACGTGACATACGCCGATGTCGGTGGTCTAGACATGCAGAAGCAGGAGATCCGCGAAGCCGTTGAGCTGCCCTTGACACATTTTGACCTGTACAAGCAGATTGGTATCGACCCGCCTCGCGGTGTGCTGCTGTACGGCCCTCCTGGTACCGGCAAGACCATGCTGGTCAAGGCCGTCGCCAACTCTACTACCGCCAACTTCATCCGCGTCGTTGGCTCGGAATTCGTCCAAAAGTATCTCGGTGAAGGTCCCCGAATGGTCCGTGACGTTTTCCGCATGGCACGCGAGAACTCCCCCGCCATCATCTTCATTGATGAGATCGACGCTATTGCCACCAAGCGTTTCGATGCCCAAACCGGTGCCGACCGAGAGGTGCAGCGTATTCTGCTCGAGCTCCTCAACCAGATGGATGGTTTCGACCAAACCTCCAACGTCAAGGTCATCATGGCCACCAACCGAGCCGACACCCTCGATCCCGCCCTTCTCCGTCCCGGTCGTTTGGACCGAAAGATCGAGTTCCCCTCGCTACGCGACCGCCGTGAGCGCCGTCTCATCTTCACCACCATTGCCGGCAAGATGAGTCTCGCCCCTGAGGTCGACCTCGATTCCCTCATCGTTCGCAACGACCCCCTCTCCGGTGCCGTCATTGCCGCCATCATGCAGGAGGCCGGTCTGCGAGCCGTACGCAAGAACCGCTACAACATCATCCAGAGCGATCTCGAGGATGCCTACTCGAGCCAGGTCAAGGGCACCAGCGACGAGAACAAGTTTGACTTTTACAAATAATTGGGTTCAAACTTGTTTTTCCGTTTCGCACTCTTGTATGCCTACTCTACTGTACTACATACGTCCACTTGGGGGCTGGGGAGGGATATATGGAGGCAAAATCCACACGATGGGGTGTTGACACAGGATCGGAGCGTTTTCAGAGGGTAGAATAGGATTAATTGACTTTCAGCAAGGTCAGACCACCTGAACCTGCCACTCCGGGATAGAATTTATGTCGCGGGAGACCAAGTGATGTATGATGTGTGTGCGCCCAGATACAGTTACCCTTATGACCTTAAACCGTATCGGTCCTTGAACTTCAACTCGAGTGTCTGCGGTCCAAAATGTAAATAACAGAGCTGTATGGAATGCACGATAAAGGCATGGCCATCCAACGCCGTCGAGGCTCAACTCATAACAGACCATCTGAGTCACTGTCACTCAACAAAAGTGGGTATATTGAACACCATGGTCATAACAAAAAACAGTTCCTTTCCTTTCCTTTTCACCCCTGTCTATAATTGCTGTAGGTATCTATGAACATTTCCCTGTCAATCCATACCAGTCCCCGTCTGCTCTTCTCCCCGAGAGAAAGAGTCCAGATACAGAATTCATACATAATACACTTGGTCCCAAACTCCATAATTCCCATTTTGACTCTCGGGTCTTTTGGTTTTCCCTTCACTGCCTGTCTATTTTGATTCATTCCCTTGGGCCCGTCCTGTCTGACGAGCCTGAACCGCAAAATCCGAGTGACAAAGCAACAACACGCTGAAACTGGGGAATCAAGCTAACAAGCCCGGCCAAGAATAAGCCGGGAGAAAACGCCGTGTAACCCTTTCAAAGCAAAAAAACTAAAAGTACAGTCGCACAGGATTCTTATGTAGACCGGCCGCCGGGGTATATCTTTCCGGTCTGACGGAAAAGTGGGTGCGGCGCGACCAAAGAACCGTCGACAATTGGCAAAAAGCACAAGGAAAAAGGCTCGGAAGCCGTCAAACGATTTCAGCTCTCGGCTAAAGTCGTTGCTCATGATCATCGTTGCCCATACCATTCATTAGCATTACTCAGCATGTCCCTTGTCAAGATAATCTCGCATCTTCAAGATACATTGCTTCTTTGGTCCAAAACTGACAAAAAAGCGCCGAGTCCAAAAGAAGAACCGGATGTGCATCCGGTCCGGGCTGCTTGATTCAACCAGGGGGGGTAATCAAATGGAAAGGCGGAGAGCAAAGCCCAGGGCAAACCAAGATTCCCAATGAACGAGGTGATATAGATATATATCGGGTATTTGCTCAAAAGGGATTGGATAAGCTGGGGGCAAAACGTATAGAGCATGCCATTGGGCATGAGCAGCTCATTACGAGCTCAGAGTCACACCAACTTCAAAGAGGAGGTGAACAAAGCGTCGGTGCAACTCGATGAAGATATCAGGTTGTCCGACAATCTCCGCAAGGCCACGGGCTTTGGGGGCCGAGGCGCCGGGCCCACCACCCATCCGTCGGGTGAACCCGCTGCCACCTGTCAGAAAGCTACTCCCGCCGCGATCAGGACCACCGGTGGATTCGACAGCTGACGGCTGAGGTGCACAGCCACCCCCATACATGTTGCTGCCGATTGGTGAGGCCTCGGCCGCCCGCTCGGCCTCAGCCTCAGCGAGCTGCTGAATCCAAGTCGCGAGGTCGCGGAAAACGGCCGAAACCACTGCAAACGTCTTCATGGCGAGTCGCTCTCTATGAGTGCTCAGGGCCAGAAATGCGTAAACTCGCTTGTGACCACGAGCATGGACATCGGGAATCCGGAAAATGTAGGCGGTTGTGTAGCCGGCCAGGGCGTCACCGAAAAAAATGGGGCCGCCCGTGACAGCCGAGCCGGCGCTCTGTGTCGTGACAAAGGCCGGGGAAGTAGCTGAGATGGGTGACGTAGGGCTGGCCGTAGCAGGAGCTCGAGGCAAGGTTTCGAACGACAGAGTGCGCAGGCATGAAGCGCGGATGAGAGAGAAGGAGTCGGGGAGGACCGGGTCATGAGTTGAGGTATAGTCGACATAATGCACATGGAATGGTGTACGGTCTGCTGCGTTCGAATTACCTCCTGTGCCGCCGCTGGCACTTGAGCGGGAAGTGTTCCGCGAACTGACGGAGGGTGTCATTCTTGTGCGCGACCTGGGGTCCTCATCCCGCTCGCCATCAGTATCGCTCGAGGTTTGGGAGTTGGGAGGCGACGCCTGGCCACCAGCTCCAAAAACCCGTTCCGCAGGCGCTCGTGTGCGCAAAGTCGGTCCTCGAGCATTGTTGGCAAAGTGAACATTGTTCGAGCCCCCCTGCTGCCGCGGTGGAAGGGTCATGGCGCAGTTATCGCAAGGACCTTGCTTCTTCGTAACCGTCTCGTCATATGTTCTTCGGAAACTCGAGTCGCGCCGTGAGTGTTGGGGCGGTACTGGTCGCGGACTATCGGGGGGAGTGTCGATGGCGGAAGGAGTTGCGGCAGCGCCGGAGCTGGATGATCGCAACAGCGCTGCGCGTTGCGCCTGAGCTTCTTGCTCAGAAGCCGGCACGGAAGAGCTCCGTGAGAGGTTGAGGTTCTTGAGCGCATCGTTCAGAGCGGCCGAGGATTGAGACGTGGGTCCTGTCGCATGCGCGCTGGATCGGGGTCGGGCTTCGGCAGGATCTATGCCGTCCTCGAAGCAGACTGTACATGAGGCCGGCAGACCCTCAGTGACCATGAGAGGGGTCGGGCCATGGAGGTCGCAGTAGTGAGCAAGACATAGCTGGAAAGAGGACATTAGCTGCCGTGTCTTGCGCATGTGTAACAAGAGGCTGTTCGGGGCCAGAGCAGAGGATCAGAGCAGAAAGAATGCGCAGATGGCTAAAGGGGAAGCGATTACAGCAACAAAGGGATGGGTTTGGGGGTGACTGTGATCAAAAAGCCCATGACGTTATAGTACTGTTCCTGTTGCAGGGATGACCGCTGTATGGATAAATAGGCAAGCAGGACAGGAGGAGGGTCGCAAGGGGGGAACGACGGGAGTCATGGTATTATAACGATGGCGGACAAAGGCAAAGGATATAGCTTGTTTTGTGCTTTAGGGCATGTTTTGGTCGCCCTCTCTCGTCCCTATCTCGGCAACGGGTAGCTCGAGGTCATGGGGCTGGAGGTAGGGAAGTGATGTGGCACTCGGTGAGTTGGGATTCCGAAGGGGAGGAACTTGATTGCTCGAGGCATCGACGACGCCGGATCGAGGGCAGGGCAGGGCAGTCATCGCCGAGCGGTGAGGCGGTGTGGACGTATGTGCATGTCTGTGTGCGCCTGTGTGTGTATTGCTCGTGTCTAGGACAAGGGTGTGCGGACAAGTTTGCGCGTGGGATGCGAAGGAGAGTGAGGGTGTGTGTGCGTGTCAGACAGCGGGCGGCTCGGGGGCCATTAAGGAGGCACGGCAGACGGGCCGTCAACGGGCAGACGGGGATGGACTGAGGGTGTGGCAAGGGAGACCAGGAGGAGGGTAAGGGTGATTGATGGTGATGGAAGCAAGGGAAGGGGAGTCGAGATCCGACATGAAGAAGCAACGTCGATGAGAGACAGGACAAGGTTGCTGGTGTAGGGATGAAGCATCATATATGATACAGTATCCGTACAGGTGGGCAGGCATGTCGAGATCTTGGATGAGGTACCAGAAAGTCTGGACCCAGCAGGACGGGCAGCCGTGTTTGAATTGAGTAGGTGCAGAGAAACAAAGGCTGGGGAGGGCGACCAGACGTGTGTCTGGCAGGGATGTTTTTTGGGGAGCCAGTCCGAAGGGTCTCTGGCCATGTGAAGTGCATGGCGTGTGATGCCCTCACTGACCAGGGCGTACGTCAAACGAGGAACGTGGAGTGCGGAGCGAGAGGCATGGAGCGTGGAGGGTGCGACGTCGGACGTGGCAGGAATTGGCATGTGGTACGGAGTAGGACCAAGACAAGAGACGTGGTGATGATGATGATGGAAAGTTTGTGTTGTACACTTACAATGTATGTCATGACGTATCTGGTCGCTGGGTCGAATCGCAGCAGCTGGGCGAAACACTGGGAAGTATCGATTGGACGGCGTTGCGAGACACCGAGGGAGGGGGGTTATCTGTTAACCCGCGGCGAAACACAGCACACCGAGCTGTAAGTAACAAGCTGGAGCTGGAGCTGGGGGGGAGCTGACGAGCGGAAGCCGATTCGGGGCGACACGGCGAGGAGCAGCTGAAGTAAAAGGATCGGGGGCAACACCGAGACACAGCGAGGGCGTGGCCAAGGGGCGAGCTCGAAGAGGGCGAAACGCGGGTAGGGGTACGGATAGCTGCTGAAGATTCGCCTCGACTAATTAATTGATAGACTGCTTGCTTGCTTGGTTGCTGATCGGTTGTTGGTCCGCGCTGGGGCTGCTTTTTGAGGCCGTTGTCTCTGCTTGCTTGCTTGACTTGCTTGCCCCCGGGTTTGGCCAGTCTGGGGAAGCTCGACCGTTATAGGTGGCACACAACACGTGCGTAGATGACACAGCGACGATTGCTCCGGGCAACTTGTGTCGGGCGGCGGACAGGGTCCCGTCGGAGAGGAGCAAAGAGGTTATTAAGAGAAACCGAGATTGCGCGGGGGAGACGGGAGAAAAGTGCCAGATCCCACGCGGACAGGCGCAAGAGAGGGGCAGTTGAGAAGAGAGAAAGAGAGGGGAAGCAAGAGGGGATGATTGTTCCAGGAAGTCAAGTCGAGGGCGGAAAGTCGCGGGTTATGGGGCGAAGGTTTGAGGCGCGAGAGAGACAGAGAGGAGCTCGGCGACGGAATTGAGGGCGCGAGCGTGCGAGTGAGCAACAGATGATGGAAGGACGGATGGCAACTAGAGGATATTCGACGGAAACGACGGACGGACAAGGTTTGGGACGGGAACCAAGCCAAGAAGAGATGCCTTGAAAGCCAAAGTAAAGAGAAAATGAGAGGCAATGGACGGCAAGAGTTGGTAGTTGTAGGAACCCGAGGTTTAATGCTTCAGGTTGTCGTCAATCCATCCTCCCGTCCCTTCGGCTATAACTTTTTTTTTGTGTTTTTTTTTGCTTTGGCTCCCAGTTGCAGCCCACGCCTGCGGGGGTTGGCGTTTTTTTAAAAAGAAGCACCTCGTGAACCTGCGAAACCGTTTGGGCATGGGGCATGGGACATTGAACATGGGCATGGATAGACATAGACATGGGGGACATGGGGCTCCATTAAGTTGCTTCCAAGAAGGTGGGTGTGCGAGCGTGGTGTGGTGCCGTGCAGCAGTGGTTTAGCTTAGTCTAGTGGGCGTGCGATGGAGTGGGATGCCTGAGGTGGCCCGCGCTCTTTTTAGTGAGGGGACGCCTGCTGCAGACCAGAAGCTGTGGAGTCTTGGGCTGACAGATTAGGCTTGGGCTGGCGTTGCTAGCTCCGGTCTAGGGTAGAGAGACCGCGGCACCCGGCACGTCGTTGACGGACGGACAAGACGCCAGCAACGGCAGTGCAGCCAAAACAATTAAACGGCCCCTGCGATTCCGAGCGCGTGCCTTTCTTTTGCGTGTGAGAATAAGACTCTTGAGTATCAGTATTGATTAAGGGCCTGTGCTGGAAATGAGCCCTCGCTGCTGATATCGGCATGGGAGAGCAGTTATAGAATGCATGGACCCCAATATCAGCAATAGATTGCCTACAGATGTCAATCGAAGAGGCTCAAGCTTACTGCTGTGCTCCGTCTCCACAATTCCAGGTCGGTCCTGACTTCTATGACGACTGGTCTGCATTCTAGACGAGATCGAAGAAGACTTCACCGCAAGAGAGGTTTCCAAGGATACAATTGCCTCATAGTCTAAGCGGTCCGGTAACCGGCGCCACGGGTTCAAGCCGGAATCAACTCTTGAAAACTCGGGAGCCTCGCTCGGAAACATGAGACAACGCAGGACAAGCCAGGAAAGCAAACGACAAGAGGCAGAAACCAAATCCGTCGTAATAGGGGTCCTCCGGTTGGGTCCCGAACCGCTGGCGGTGGGCTCTCCTCCAGTCGTCATCTTGAGGATTCGGGAGGTCCCAGCTTTCTGACTTTTCCAGGGATTGGACCCAGACGATAAATAACTCCCCAGGCTTGTTGCTTGCCCCAAGCCTCCGAGCGTCGGCCACAAAAGCCACCAGGGGGAAGAAACAAGGGAGTGGGACCTGTCTGCTCGCTAGCCCGACCAGACAGGCCACCACTCAAAGGACAAGACAGCGACGAAGCGGAGGGGCTAGAGGGCGTAGAGTCGCGGGCGGGCTTTCTAGTGTTGACTCCTTAGCTCCGCCAAGACCGTATGCCATGCCCTGGGATGACACCGAATGTCCTCCAAGTTCCTACTGGGGGCTAGCGGCAGAGGCGTGGAAAGGCTAGAAGCTTTGAGGATTCGTGAGCGTTAGCATAGATTTAGGTAAGCCGAATGCACCGTTTGGAGGCGAAAGGCACGAGAAACAGGAACAGGAACAGGAACCGAGCCGAGTGGGTTTGGCGATTGGGGGGGCGAGCAAGAGTCTGGAGCAGCGTAGCAGCAGGCAAAGGAAGAGGCTCCAGTGGGTGAGGGGAATCCCGATGCTGAGGCACTATGGAGACAGCCCAGGCCGGGACTCGTGGATAGCGTGCTCCACTCGTCGCGTGCGCCGGTTGAAGCAAAGAAGGGGCAGGGGTCCTGTTATTTTGCGGCGGGTGAGGTGGTACAGTAGCGTTGGTGATGGGCGGAGTGATGGAAGCGGACGGGTACATAGTTTCGATGGGTCCCCATCGTCAACTAGCTAACCAGAGCAAAAGGACAGGTTGAGAAGCGCGGTGTATCGGAGCAGGTTGAGCGGACCATGGGGAATCGAGGAAAGGAGCCGAGTTGAAGAGCGAACAGGTACCGTAGCATCACAATCTTCAGCGATAGAATTAAACAATGAAACGCACCTATCAACAACGGCCTCTAATCCAAATGAGGTGCGAGCGGCAGTTCACCGCGGTCATTATGACAACAACGTCAGCCGCCTCAACACCACACCCGGACTGTCGCACTGACGATGGCCGCCCTCGACTCGGAATTTCACGTGCGTCTGTGCCACCCTCAGCTTGAGCGTCGAGGACGGCTGTCAATGCGATGCTGAGACTCAACCTCGTCTCAGCGGTGCCCAACCCAACTCTCTGACAGCAACACAAGCGCCCTGACAAGGAAACGACGAAACTATGACAATCTCCACCGCACACAATTGAAAACCAAAAAGAAAAGAGAGAGAAAAAAGAACACGACGCCTCTTGGGATTCTAGCCGCGGCAAGCAGAAATGGGCCGAGAGATGCCCACTGCTTGCACCAGGAACAAGACCCTGCATTGCAAGAGAAGAGGCGCAGGCAAGCAACAGCAAATCGGCGACAGAGCTGATCTTCACTGGCCCTCTCTTTCGCTTCCGACCCAGTGGGTTCGTCCGATGCGGATACGGTACGATACGATAAGAGCTCTAGTTAGGTATCCGTAGACAGTGGGCATCCTGGGGTGGGCGCAGGAAATCGTCGGATCGCCCACAAAAGGACTTGACACCTGGGACCCCGGAGGAGAAGGAGGAGAGGAGAGGAGAGGAGCGGAAAAGTGGTGGTCAAGGCAGGTCGGTGCTTGTGACAGTGTTCCAGAAGACTTCTTCGGCGAACAAGACAGGGGTCGACACAGACCGGAGCGTGGGAGACCAAGTCCCCCCCCATGGCTGGTTGGGTTTCATCCCAACTCCACCTGGCCAACCAGGGCTCAAGTGACAAGGGTTCAAAGAGCTTTGTTTCTTTTTCCACTTCTCTCTCTTTCCTCTTTGAGCTTTCTTTTTTCTCCATGTCGCATTTCTGAGTCAAGAGTTGACAGGTAACCTGCGACACTTTCCTTTTCCAGCGCAATAGTTTATGCAGTCTATCGGGTTACGGATGAACCCTAACTTAGGGAATAGTGACAGGTAAAAATACTCGGCAGTGCCCAAGGCAAGGTGGTTTCGACATGGCAAACGCGGGACATGTCGATTCGATTCGATTCGATGCTCGGGCGTCGTTTGATTGATTAATCAAGCGACGGACATTGCGGACGTCAAGATGAGCCCACGACACGGTCAACCCCTGGACAGCCTCTCGTTCAGGGCAGGACAGGGCTGCACACGGCGAGGTCAAGGCGCTTGCATCTCCCGAAAGTTCCACGATCGCATCCATGCAACCCACGCGCGCGCGCTTCACTAGGTACAGTAATTGATTGCCTGTTTCCCTGTTTGACAACAGTCTCATGGATCGCATCTTCTCGCTGTGAATCGACGTTGCGTTTCAACCGGGTACCTGTCCAGAGCTTGGCACTTTACATCGTACGTCTTTTTTTGGTCGTCGGCCTCGCGGTGGGATAACCAGCTGTCAGTGTTTCGGCCGTGGGAAACTCCTGTGACCGGGTGTTTCCGTGGTCGAGACGACGCGGGATTCGCTCCGTCTTCCGTGACTTCATGCTTCCATGGCTCGGCTGATGAGAGTAGAGGCCCAAGGGGAAGCGCCTTGTTCTTGGCAAAGGAAGCAACCTACACTACTCCGTAACTCACACTCAACCAACGCAGCGTTGCAGATCAACAGTACATACATACATCCTTCATGACCAAAAAGGACCTGCCCTGCAAGGCTCGATCACCCGCAGAACAGTCCTGCACTCAAAGTCGCCGGCGCTTCGGGTTTCCTCTGCCCGAGGGCGCGGGTTTCGCGCCTGGGGTCCTGTCCACCCCCTGTCGCTTTCTGCAGCTTTGATAGAACAGGCCAAGCCACGCGAATCACAGTCAACGCACAGTGTTTCCCAATCTATCTGCAACCCTCCTCTCACTCACGCTCTTCAATGCGAAACGCTTGCCCTCTCTCGCATTTGCATCTGCATCTGCATTCTGCATCTTGGTCCGACGTCATGCTTCAGATGCCGACCAGACACCTCCCAGCGTGGGGTCGGTTCGGCTCGTCCCCCTTCTACCATCTTTCTAGACCATCATCTGGACTCTCCTCATCTCGACACGCCCCCTGACGCCGTCCTTTTGAGCCATGGCAACGCCGATGGCACTTGTCAACCGTCATCTCTTTCCTCTCCACACTCTCGGGCGCCGTTCTCTCATTTCCATCGGCCAAACCCCCGACGATCGGTCTCTCACCGCCTTGACTCCGTGTCCTTGATCTTCCTCCCCACGTTCTCTGTCCTTTCTTTTTCTTTGCCGCTCATTGACAAGCCACCGCAGTCATCCGTTCCGCTTCTCCGGGAGTTGGGTGTGGCAAGGACCCAACAATGAGCCCTGAGATCCCGTCAGTTGCTCGCGAGGGAGGCAGGGCAGACGAGGAAAAAGCAATGATGCGGCGTTCTCGTCTTTACGCTCCCCACTATGGGGTGCGCGTGCCTGCACCTCGCAAGGATCTGGACTGTCTCGCCGGCGAGTGAGACGCCGGGCCTCAATCGGTCCCGAAGGATGGTGATGCAGCGAGCGAGCGCGCTACGCTCCCAGCTGCGCACGGAATGGCGTCGCATCCCTGGATACGATCGGTGCAGCTCGTGATCCAGCCGCGATGTTGTCCCCCAAAGTGGAACATGGCAGACATGACGAGTCGCTTTCTTATCTGCATGGTGGATCGTCTTCGCAGGAATCAACCTTGTTTTTAAAAAAGGGCTGGTCGTCTCGCTTGGTGTCGCGCATTGCTTGTTGGCGTTGTCATCTCTTCCCTCCTGTCGATCTCCTGGATCTCGCCCTCCCGCCCTGCTGGGACTGGCTATCGCGGTTCCAGGGGAGGTTGCTCGGTTGGCCTCTTGCCAAGTTCTGACATGTCGTCTGGTTGTCCTGAAAGACCTGATAATTCCAGATCGTCGATGATGTAACTGCACACGCAAGACATGAGTGACATGCGCCTCATTAAACCATCTGCGTGGTGCATGGTAGACACGCTGGATATCACAAATCACAACGGTATAGTTCTGCTCTATCGAGCCTCGCCCTACTTGCGAGTCTCCATCAGCTCCCTATTGAGGCTGTTATGAGACCTCAAAAGGGAAATCCGCAGAAGAAACGGTATTCAAGCAGCGGTACGTGATGCTTGGTGCCTTCTTCACTTTGTTATACATCATATCAACCAGCCCGTGGTCGGAATTTGAAGGGAAGAGGTCTTACACGTTGGCACAGCGATGAAGCCATTTCGGGCAACGGCCGGAGGTGGAGGTAGTGCTCTCTTTCCTCGATACCATGGCTGCCATGACTAGTGTCATGAGGATGAGACTCTTGCACGGTGTGGTCAACGCCATTTGCAACGTCGTCTGATATGTGCGTTGGGCGAGACCAGTCTCGAGCCCTGAGGTTACACGACTTACCGATGAGCGAGGGTTCATAAAGACGGGAAGCGAATATACTTCTAAATGGGCTGAGGGCGGATAAGCGGTCTACCCCTTGCTCCAGGCTGGCCTCGATAGTTCTGGCCGGCTGGTGTGATTAGCAACGACTTGCCTAAGAGCGTATGCATATCTGTAGGGTAGGGTGTTATGTTGGGTAATGTTGTTGGGGGCAGGATGGATAGCCCTTCGGGCAATGCAGCTAGGAGAACTGTATTGGAAAAGTTACTGTGCTGCATGAGGTTGGGCCGATTCAGATGCGTATTTTGTGTTGTTTTCTGATCTATAGGTGGGTATAGGAAGAGACATGAGAAAAAGTGTATATGGAGAGGCACCGTGAAACACGGCGTGAAGTTAATCAGCCGCGTTGTAGAACAACAGACACATTACCCCCAATTACTTCACGGGCTGATCATGATGATGCGGATTCCAGTGTTCAGCTTCTGCCTGCGTCGCCGTCTCAAGGGAGATCGTGAAACTTTGTACAGTTTGCGAGTCAACGGGGTCAGCCCTACCAGGCACCATCGGCAGCAGTTGGATGTAACGCTGGCCATCGATTAAGGTCAAGAGACGGCGCGAACCTGCCTAAACTATGGTGCTGTTAGCTCGCTTTTGGTTCACTCGTTGGTGCCGTCCCAGTTATTCGTGTTGTTCTTTGGGCCTTTTGCATGTTTTGGATCCATTTAATATGTGCTTGATAGTTATCGGGTTGCTGCCTTGTAACTTGCCCCATCCGACGTGGATGTCGTGATGGTGATGGTGCGAGAGGCGGGTAACCGAGGCGAGGGAAGATGAATACATCATGGTGACCTTGAAATTACACCGGCGGCTGTTTTAGAGTCTTTGAGGTTGAGTTTTAAAAGTTGAAAGAAAGCGCGACAAGCACCAAGTTGAACTCAGTCATTCAGTCCATCTACCCCAGAGTTCTGAGGGATTGGATGAGGCTCAGATTGGCTGCCCCGGAAAGTCCCTTGATGATCCGTGTGTCGGTCGGGACCCGGCAGTTGCTTCCAGTTTCAGGCAATGCCGGCCGCCGAAGTGTGGGTGGGTTGGCTCGCCCGGTCGGGGAGCGGCACCGTACGATCCATCGGAGCTGACGCTTCCTTGGAACAAGGACTTTCGGGACTTTCGTATTTGCTGTCCCCGTCAGTCGAAGTTGAGATGGACAAGATTCAAGACAACCCACATCCACCAAGCTGCGCGACTCGGTCGTTGCCACGCCCAATTTGCAGACTCGTCCGTGGCAGAGCAACACCCAGCCATGCTCATGTCGCAAGCCGCCGCCTCACTCTCGTCAGGCTGTTTCTTACAGGCCGGCTGCGAGCTGAGGCCTCTCAGAGGGTGGATCTGGGGACCCTGGCCCATGGCTTTCACCCGGCGCCTCAACAAAGGCGTTCACGGCAGCGCTGGCTTTTCTCTGAGGCCACATCCAATATCCTGCCTTGAGCGGACACGGCAAGATAAACATGGCACAACACCCCGAACATGTCCCTCTTGTCAAACTTGGACCATGAATCTTTGTCCTCCCATGAGCATGTCCTACCATAGACGAAGTACGATCGTCGTCACAGTCGTCGTGTTGTCGGTCCATTTGAGGCCCCCACTGACAACCACAGGGCGAACCAACTCTCCACCGCATCGCTGATAGCGGGTTCTCAGTGGGCTCTTAGCGGCTCCCGGATGCCCTCAGTGGCTGGTTTCCGGCCCCCAGTGGACTCCAACACCCCAGCTGGCCCCGCGGATGCAGCTCGGGGGCGACTGGCCTGTGCACCTTGAATCGATTGGCGGCGGAGTCGTGACTGCGGTTCAGCCTTGCAAGATAACAAGACGATAATCATGGGGAAGGGAGCCTTGGAGAATGGCTTGGGTCTGGGTGGGAGAAGCATCAGCGGCTTCAAAGTCTTTATCAAGTGGCTCTGGCGAGCGAGGCTGTTTCGTCCAGGAGCCCGAAACAACGGTCAAACCCAGATAAGCGTGGCAACTGGGAGCAAAGTAAAAGCAAGCAGCCACGCCATGGCCCTTCCCTTGGTTCAACATCAAAAGCTGTCCCAGCAGAGCATTGCGCATGAATGGCGAGCCCATTCTTTTTGAATCTCACGCGGCCTGGCAGGCAGCAGCCAATGGCAGCTCACGGTTTCGCTTGGAGGCGCCCCGAACCCTCCAATGTGCCATTGTCCCGTGGCAGTGCATGAGGCAACCGCCCTTGGAGGGGAAACAGACGGGAGACAAGGGGATAGTAGCGGCCGGGAGGGGAAGACAAGACGAGGGCGGAGGGGATCCATGGATACCCGTACTGTACATTGTGTGGAGAGAGGCTGGCTGGCACTTTGCTGTTGGAACAGCTAGACAGCCTAGCTCCATAACCCGCGTAGCTACCTTGCAAGTGCCCGGGTGACTCTTACCTTAAAGCTCCTCAGGGTCGGGGTACAAATGCGGCTGCTTTTGTGCCATGGCTGCTCTGCCGTTTTTGCTGGCGGTTTCAGGTACTCGGAGGCAGGCACCAGGTACCTGCCTGCACGCACCCTTGAAGGTGCTGAGGCAGTCAGACCCCGTCTTACCTGCCTGTCTCCCATTGCACATCCACTTGTGCGCAATGGAGAGTAGCAGGTAAGGCAGGCGGCGTCCGAGAGCACGCGGAGCCATTGGCTGCCTGGAAAGCGAACTTCAAACAGGTCAAAAAGACGGGCGCCCTGATGATTCAGGCAGCTTTCAACCTCGACTTTTACTTCTTCCCTCTTCCTCTCCCTCTCTCCGCGTTGCATCTGGCCTCACTCTCGTGACTTCTAGACTCACCTTCGACAGCAAACTGTCTGCACCCGCCAACTCTGTCCCTTATCCTAATCCGGCTCTCTCGGTGTCTCTTGTATCTCCGCCTCTTCCTCATCCTCGTCGCCCGCCATCTCGGCCCTCGTCACAATCGCTCACGTTCCGTTGACTGTCTTGTCCGCCATTCCATACCTCCGCCTCGTCCCCACCCCCGCTCCGGCTTCCGCATCCGCCGTTACCGCCCTCACTCTTCGCCTCGCCAATTCTTCGTGTTTCGCTGCTTTCTACGGCTTCTGCTGCTGTTTGCGTACCTCGCCTGCTTTGTTCTGCTAGCTAGCTAGCTCTCTCCGAGCTCAGAATCGCACATTGTAGCTTTATGTCAGAGCAAGCCGACACCAATGCAATGATGGAGTTTGAGTCTGCCGACCCCAGCTTCTCGGTTAGTTGGCTGCTCGGTCTCCAGCCTTATCAGCATAAATCCACATGCCCAACATGGGCAAAGCAGTACCAAACTGATGACCCTCATTTCCTCGTGAGCCGTCTCCTCGGCCTTATTCCCAGTCGCAGATCTCGGAGATCCAAGAAGAAGCGCAATCGCACCAAGACTGTAGATCAACCTGAGGAGCCCGCACAAGAAGAGGATGAGGACGCTGTGGATGAAGATGTGGACAGTTTTGGAATCGGCAAACTATTTGGCGAAATTCCATACGAAATCGATGATGAAACCGAGACGGAATCGGAGGATAAACCTGCTCTAGAAGAAGAGACAGAACCTCCAGTCTTGGCAGAGCCGAGCTTCCTAGATCTCTGCAAAGAGATGGAGGAGCTCCTCGAGGAGATTGAGTAAGCATGCTGCTCGGGCACCCCAGCCTTCAACCTGCAGCAGGTAAACTAACTGATTTCCAGGAAAGCACAGCTCGAGGATACCGACGACTCCGATAACGAATCCATCGATGGTCTAGAACCCGAGAAGTGCGAAGATGAGTCCCCTGCAAGACTGGAATGGATACGACAGAAAGAGGTGGAAAAGGCAGAAAACAAGTATTTGGATCGACTCATGTCGTTGCCAGGCCTAGAAGAGGCCAAAGCCTTCTTCTTGCACGCAAAGGCCAAGGTCCAGGCTGCTCAGAGGCGGGAAACCGATTTTAAGAAGGAGAACTTTGATGCTGTCTTTATGGGCAATGAAGGTACTGGCAAGACGATGCTGGCCCGTCTCTATGCCAAGTTCCTCTCTTCCCTCGGTGTTGTCAAAAAATCGGGCACCATCACCGGTATTAACAGATTTTCGGCATACAGCATGTCCAAGACGTCGACTCTCAGCACTATCCACAGCACTTGCAATGCCTGTGGCGGCTGTGTAAGCCTACTACTCTCCCAGTCCGAGCTACTCGTGTACTAACCTGATTAGATCGCCATCATCGACCATGCTCATCTTATGGACAACGACGACTGCAATCTCTGGAACTTTTATGTTCGCTCGCAAGATCTTCCCGGCAAAGTCGTTCTCATTTTCGCTGGCAATGGTGAATGGGGTCTGTCTGACCAATTGGGTTACAGCGCTGAGGTCTCGAACCACTTCCCTGTGCTCAAGCTGCCCAACTATACCAAGGAAGAGCTGCAGAAGGTATTCCACGGCATGATGCGGAAATGGTTCAAGAATAAGATGGAAGTTGAAGGCGGCTATGACGGTCTATTCGTCAAGATTTTGATCCGCAGGATCACCCAGGGAGCCAACGAGAAGACATTCGGCAATATTTGGCCCGTCAGGAAAGCGTTCCTTGAGGCTTGTCGACGACAGGTCGAACGATTCCGCCAGGCCCGCCGAGAAGGTAACTATCTTGAAGACTACAAGATGACCAAGGAAGATTTGCTTGGCAACAAGCCCTCGCTCGGCCCCGACAAGAGTCCTGCCTGGAAGGAGCTGCAGGAGCTTGTTGGGTTGGACGATGTCAAGGAGTCCATCCTCTCCGTGGTGAACCAGGTGAACCAAAACTACATTCGGGAGATGCGAGGTGATGACCCTTTGTATGTTTCGCCAAATCGTGTATTCCTGGGAGCTCCTGGTACCGGAAAGACGACAGTTGCGAAGCTTTATGGCAGGATTCTAGCGGATTTTGGAATTTTGTCAAAAGGCGAGGTCATCGTGAAGAGTCCGACGGACCTTTTGGACCGTTATATCGGAGGATCTGAGAACAACACCAAGGAGGCGTTGCGAGAAGCAAAGGGCAACGTGCTCATCATCGACGACGCCCATATGCTTGATCCAGGTTCGAGCAGCAGCGGTACCACTAAGAATGGTGACTTCCGGGGTGCCATTGTCGACACCATCGTTGCCGAGGTTACCGGTGCTCCGGGAGAGGACCGATGCGTTATTCTGTGCGGATATCCCGAGCAGATGAAGGAGATGTATGCCAACTCGAACCCTGGCTTGGCACGGAGGTTCCCTCTGGATACAGGATTCGTATTTGAGAATTTCAGCGAGGAAACATTGGGCAAGATCCTGAACCTCAAGCTGGAAAAGGAGAAGCTGGCGGTCACAGACAAGGCTCGCGAGGTTGCCATGGAGGTCCTGAAACGGGCTTCCGTGCGACCAAACTTTGGCAATGGTGGTGAGGTGGACAACCTCCTGTCCAAGGCCATCCTGGCTCGTCTACGCCGCGTCTCGAAGGAGAAGAAGTCGGAGGATGATGACCTGGACGTCCTCCCCCTCGAGCCCCAGGATTTCGATGCTGACTATGACCGTTTATCCCATGCGGTCTCCAAGACTCGAGCCCTTTTCGATGGTTTTGTCGGTTTTGAGGAAATCATCTCCAAATTCGAGTCCTACCAGTATATGGTTCAGGGAATGCGACTACGCAACGTTGACCCACGGCCTTATGTACCTTTCACGTACGTCTTCAAGGGCCCGCCAGGAACCGGCAAGACGACAACGGCGAGGAAGATTGGCCAGATTTTCTACGACATGGGCTTGCTCTCCGCCCCCGATGTTGTAGATGTCTCAGCGTCGCAGCTTATCGGAGAATACTGCGGACAGACTGGCCCCAAGACTCGCCGTCTGCTTGAGTCAGCCCTTGGCAAGGTGCTCTTCATTGATGAGGCGTACCGACTGGCTGGCAGCCGTGGCTCATTTGCTGAGGAGGCTGTAAGTGAGTTGGTGGACGCGGTAACGAAGCCCCAGTTCGCCCGCAAGCTTATCATCGTGTTGGCTGGATATGAGGACGATATGGATCGGCTCTTGCGCAGCAACCAAGGAATTAAGAGTAGATTTGCTACTGAATTCACCTTCCGTCCTCTCCGTGCCGAGCAGTGCATCGAGCAGCTGCGACAAGTTGTCGGAAAGGTTGGCATCACAATCCAGCCGACACCGGAGATGGAGACCATCACCCGTACATCTCTCTTCTCTCTCCTGCAGCGTCTGAGTAACGACAAGGGCTGGGCTAGCGGCCGCAGTGTTGAGACTCTGGGAGAGCGATTGATCGGACACATCTTCAAGGAGTGTGCAATCAAGGGCTACACAGGCACGGAGCTGGTCGTCTCTGGCCGTGAGCTGGTGACTATCATTGGGCAGACATCAGGCGTCCCTTATGTGGGCGTCAAGATGAGAGGCGGGCAGGTCCCGATGGGTGCAAAGGTGATGACACTCAAAGACCTAGAGACATCGGATTAAAAGAGGGGCGTTTACGACAAGAATGGTTTGGGAGCGAAGATCTCTTTTAATGTTTTCGTAGTGCTTCGGCACATGATGTTCTATTATGACTTGGGAGAGTATGCATTTCAGAGCTGAGCCATCATGAGCATGGGAGGTGGACGGAGTTTAGGAGTTTACTGTACTCCTCTCGATAATCTTTCTTGAATAATGCAAGCGACTACCGCGCTGTTATGAGATCAATGAATTCAGTTTCTGTAATGTTGGATGGGTCAGGATGTTTGTTTGGTGTATTGTCTAGTGTACAAGCCCTCTCTCTCACACATAGGTCTCGTCATCCGGACTCCTCCAAATATTCATCCAAAGGAACCGAGTCTAGGAAGGTAATTACATCTCTAAAACTCTCCCAGGACAACCGCCTCCGATCTATATAAGCATCATCTATAGTTGTTCATTCTTCATCAAGTGCAACACTTTGTCTTAGGCGACTAGGTCTGATACGACCTTGAGCATTAGGTGTGCCCCGGCTGGGACTATCATCCCTCTCCGTTTTGGACGTTTTCGAGGCCCGGATCTCAACAGTGACGGAGCTTCGCCGTCGCTTGGGCCCGCTGCTAATTGGGGGAGGAGTTACAGTAGTTGTAGAGGGGGTGCGGCTAGATCCAGTTCGACTTCGGGAAGTTCGCGAGCGGGATGGGGCGTCCGTGGCGGTGGAAGCTGTTTCGAAGGGCAGCTCTTCAATATTGACGGCTGGGGATAGCTCTATGCCCATGCGCACGGGAACCTCAGAGGGGGCGGTTGTAGCCTCAGTTCCCTTTACTCGACGCTCATCCAAAAGACTCTGTGCCCACGCCTCGCGGAATACAGCACCCAAACTCACAGCCACCTCGCGGGCGACACTGTTACCAACAATACGGTACTGATCTGGCGGCAGGCCAAGCAGTACCTCGTGGTCGCGAAATCCCTGCGCCCGTCTCGCCTCCATGATGGTCAGGACGCGGTTCTCCTTCCAGTGAATGGTCCTTCCGTTCTTGGCGTCGCTGGGGCTCTGGCTCGTGACGACTGTCTCGATCAAACGGTCCGGGTTCTGTCTGCCGTATGCATTGGAACCAGGGTTACTGCGACTCAGGGAGCTACCGGTAACGGGAGGGAAGGCAAGACGCTCACTTGCTGTGAGCACGCCGGAGCCCGCTTTCTTGCGGTCGAGGCCGTACCAGGCCTGGGCAAAGTTCATGCCCCAGGGTTGTGTCGGAATAAGATTGATCTTGTCGCGTAGCTGTTTCGTCACACCAAGGGAGATGCGGTGATCGGGATATGGCACGCAAATGTCGGGCTTGGAGTCGTATACCGGGGGGAGGTCAGCAGTAGCTGTGCGAGCGGAGACGAACTTGAAGGGCGTGGCAAGGGGCATGAGACGCTCAACCATGGGCTCGCCAGTGGGAAGATTTCCGAGACTGAAGGAATTGGTATGCGGAGGATGAGAGTGCGTCGGGTGTGGTCGGCGCGGGAGACGATGGCCTGGCGCAGCAAAGGCGAGGAAGACACGGGCACGGCGCTGAGGGGAGCCGCAGGACGAGGCGTCGAGGAAGAAGAAGTGAGTCTGGTAGCCGAGGCCGACGATGGCGCAGATGAGCTGGCTGAAGACGTCTTGGTCGCGGTTTGCCTTTCGTTGGACAATGCCAGGGACATTCTCGAGAAGCCCGTATCGTGGGCGGTATAGATCGATAAAGGAGCCAAAGGCAGCGACAAGAGACTGGTTCTTACGCTGGGTGATTGTGGTCTTGTCGTTTGTGAGAAGAGAGAAGCCTGGACAGGGGCTACCTCCTGAGATGAAGTCAACGTCTCCGATTTTAGGGACATTCTCGGAGAATTGGCCGTCGATCGCCAGGCGTTGCAAGTCGTCAATAGAACCGAGAAAAGGGGAAACGGCCCCGGGAGTTGAGGTGTTCGCCATGTATGTGTGCATAGCCTTTTCATTGAAGTCATTTGCCCAGCGCATTTCGATCCCGCCACCATCTTCAAGCCCACGACCAAAGTTCCCGCCGCCACAGAACAGATCGAGACCTCGAAGTCTCTGGATCGGCTCAGATGGGTTGAATCCTTGCTTTAATGAGGTGGGAAAGGCTTCTAGGGCAACGTAGGATGTAGTATCCATTTCTGCATCAGTAATCTCTTGATGAGTGATGTAAAAGAATCCACCTACACCGTCTCGGTCGTAGGGCGCGGGGATCTCTTGTCCGGCTTTGAAGAAGCGTACGTGGCACTGGTCTAAAATGCGTCGCTTCTTGACCTCAACAAGGTGCTCGGTGTATATCAGCTCGTTTGGTCGAGCATTTGTCGCAGTGGGGTCAACTTGCCTTCTCCGTAGCAAGCGTCTGAATCTGTATATGTCGCGATGGTCCTCTTCGTAAGAGGTCACAAACTCACAAGGCTCGGAACGACCGCTATCTCTGTCGAGAATCACTAACCACGTCTCGCCTGGCTGGTACTCAGGCACCTTGGGAGCCTTTCTAGTGTGCGGGCATTGGAGGTGATCCTTCTCGAGGGTAATCCACTTGCGTTCGGCACAGATGTAGGTCTGGCGACAAAAGAACTCTGCTTTCGTCGTCGACGTTCCTCCAAACTCGACATCATGAACTCCTAACACCTCGTCCTCGCGGATCTTGGCTGTCTCTCCACACGAGCAGTGATCCGAGAGAAACAACTCGTTATTCCAAGGATACTTCATCAGAGCACACAGCGTATCAACAGGGCGGTAATACCAGATAACGTCAAAAGATCGACGCCCACGCTTATCGACGTGCACGCGTTGTACCAAAGCGAGCCAACGGTCAACATCGTGAAATCCATGTGAGATGTCGCGTCGCCATTTGGAACCTGACTCTTCATCATCCCGTTGTGTAGAGATGGTATCACCGGGCTGGATGTCACGAATCTGCTGCGTGCCAGCCGTCGATATTGATTTGGCAGTATTGTGAAGCGGTGCTGGCAGTTCGAGGTGGCGCTTTCGAATTAGGTCGTTTTGGAGAGTCCGTGTGCTTTTGCTCAGGGGCATGGCCTCGAGGCGATCGCCAAAGGGCATGTGATAGAAGCACTCGTACATATACTTTGTGACGATTGTCGGTGGGCTGTCCTTTGCATTCTTTGATTCGGGCTTTGCCTGATCTTCAGTTCCACCGTCCAGGCTGCTTTCTGCGGGTGACTCGATCCGGCCCCATGACTCCCTGCCCTTTTTTGACCTTGCCTTCTTCTCTTCCTTCTTGGGAAATTGCTCATATCGTCGAAACTCCCATGTCTCGGCCCAAAGAGTGTGCTTGTACGTCTCTCTGTGTCCCAACACCCCAATGGCTTCCTTATGCAAGAACGCCAGGTTTGCCACGACTGACGCACGAAAGTCCTCGCTCGGGAACTGCTGTCTCCAAGCCACAAAGGCCGGTGCTTTCTTGTGCGTCTTGGCTAGCCAGCTGCTAAAGGTTGTCCGGAAGTGAAAGATTGTCACGTCAAGGCCACTTTCGCCCATCACCTTAAGATAGTCGACAAAATGCTTCGCCAGGTCCGCCACCCACAGAAACGGGCTGAAGAAGCGCCGATATTCTTTGGCTGGGCGATTTAGACGGTAATAGATCTCGCGCGACGAGTTGAAGGCAGACTGGACCCAAATCTTGTCGCGTACTGTGTGCTTGGACAAGGTGCCGTAGTTGTCAATGGGCAAAGCCTTGATTCGGACGCGACGGACGAAGAAGGCCATGTCGCCAACGCTCAGTTTGCCATCAAATAAAAAGTCGCTATAGCCGGATTTGGTGTCGAGGTGATGCAAAGAGCACATCTCGCCCGGGTACCCGGATCGATCGCTGTAAATTGCAAAATCGTCGAGCTGAAATTCGACAAAGTCTTCCATATGCTGGCCCGCTTGTTTGGCTGCCTCAAAAAGATCATCGACGGCCATGTGCTCCTTAACAATTAGAACACCAGGCTCGAAAGGCTCGTAGTGAGATCGCGGCATGAGAAGTAGACTCTCGGGAATCTCGACTCTCACGGTGTTGCTGAGCGGTATTTGCGGTGGTTCTGTCTCTAACTTTGCCACCAAGGTGTCTTCAGATGAAGTTATCGCATCGTCAACCACCAAGTCAAGGTCTTCCTCCTCCTTGATGTCTGGCTCAAGGGCATTGAGCATCTCCTCGTCGATACCTTCGAATAGGTCATCTTGAGAGCTCAGATAATAGTTGGGCGGGCTTTGTGATGCAGTGTCAGGAAACAGATTGACCTGCTCCAACGCACTCATGCGCTCCTCTTGTTCTATCTCGCCGAACTTGGTCCATGCTGGAGGTGCGTCCTGGAGGACTGCACGGGATGGCTCTTGGTGAACAAATGGGTTTTTAAAGACATCATCAAGCGAGTCTATGCGCTCCAAAGACGGAGACCGGCCAAGACCAGAATCATTCAGAGCCTCCGGAGGAAGATCAAACCCATCACCTCCTCCCAAGTCTACTGGCTTGGCATCATGTTAGCAGCCATGTCGCCTTCATGTTGGAATTGAGTTCTTACCATCATATTGAAGATTAAAGCCCATGCTATTGTGCAGGCATGACTTTTGGTTGATTGTAGCTTGTCGAGATGAAAAAGAAGGAAGGAGTGCTCAAGCAAGAAAGACCAATCGAGGTAAAGGGTGGTGTCAAAAATACCCGACACGCGCCTCTGTCAAAAAGAGAGGGAAAATAGAGAAGCTTGGGTGGCCTGTAGGTAAATGCCAGAATTCTCTACCTACGTCTCAGCGAAACCAGCAGTGCGCATCGCGATCTTTAGATCAGACCGAGGAAGCAAAAGCAAGTCAAAGAAGAGGGTATCGAGATTGTCGTGAAAACAAAGACGATCTATCACGGACAAAATCGCCTTCGACGACGCGCTCAGAAGGGGGCGCGCGCCTTGGTAAAAAGCGACGACAATGGGTTCCTCGCAGACGAACAAAGGAAATTCGTTGCAAAGGGGCGCGGCGATGCTCTTTCGCTGCTTAGCCAGATTGAACAAAAAGACCTTGGCAAATCAATTCCAGTCGCGCTTCTTGAACGTCCAGAGAGCAGAAAGTAATTAAGTGGGTGACAATTTTAGCACATGTTTCTCTGGCACGGCCTCTTGGAGGAGCCCAGGCCCCGAAGAGGCTTAGCGCCGATCTGGCCGACCGGGCTCGCTCCATTCACCAGCTCCAGAAGGGGCATATCAGAGAGAAGGATCTTGCCAGTTGATAGAAAACGTAGTCATTAGTTATAGCTTCTCAGCTTTTGGTTGTAGGATAAATTCATCGCTTGTTGACCTCTATTGGTATATCCCTTGACCCGTAACTCCTTGGTATGCAATTCATGACTAGCCATCCATCGATTAAGGGACAGCCCTTGCTGACCAGACTCAGCCCTATTGTCCTCTGAATAGACTCCGTTGTTCAACGCCTCCGTCGGAATCTGCTGTTGAATCCCGGCCCACCCTTGGCCCCATGGTTCTTCAGTTTCAATCGTTGGAAGTTTGCATGAGCTAACTCATTGACCTTTCGTACCGCCTTCTTCGCTGTGCCCTCCTTCTTCGGCGCAGGCTTCTTCTTCTTCGTCTCAACAGGTTCCTCGAAATCAGACTCGCCATCAACACCATGACCACCAGGTTGCGTCTCGGGGATGGGATCTTCGTTTTCCACGTCGCTCTGGGGATTCTCGCCCATATTTGTGGGCCTCTTCGTTCGTGTAGGTCGCATCTTGACCAATCTTGTGGTTCTCTTCTGTCCCTTCTTTTTGTAGGTTCTCATTGGGTTGCCGTTGCGGTCGGTACCATCCTCCACGGGGCTGTCGTATATAGCCTCATCATCAAAGCCACCAAGTGGCAATTGTTGACGCTGAGTGTCTTCCACGAGTACATCGTCCTTGGCTTTGGTCGGGAATAGCGTCTTAGGCTTCGGATCACCCATTTCTTCTTCTTCAGCGTCGCGCAACGCGTCCAAGTCGTCATCCAACTGCTCCTCTTCCACCTTTCGAAGACTTGCAACAATTTCACTCAGGCCTCTCGCAAAAGGCTTGCGTGGTAGTCGTAGGGGCGCCGGGGCATCAAAGTCGCCGTTCTCATCAAGCACCGGAAGTGAGTTGCGCTTCAAAAAGGCGGGCGTATCAAATTGGAGTTTGGAAACCGATGAAGGCGTCACCGCGTCAAAGTTTCCGTCGCGATTCTTCAGCGGGGTCATGAAGTGGTTCAGCCTTTGTCGTTTGCTAGACGACATGGGTGTTCGGCCAAGCTTCTCACTCGCCTCGTCGTCTGCAGGGGCAGACCTCTTGCTCGGAGTTGCATCAATCCCCCTCTTAGTGTCCGTCTTGGTCGCAGAAGTGCTCTTTGATGGTGTTCCCAGCTCCTTCTCCACTAGCAGATCAAAAAGTCCGAGGACACGACCATCCCGCTGAGGAGTTGGGCCGACAGAGGTCACGGACGCCGGGCTAAATAACTTTCGCGAGATGGCGGGTGTGTTCATCAACTCCTCATTGTGATCCTGGATGCGGTTCTTTGATGGTGTTACGGCATGTTTGGTACGTTTTGTCGGCGTTTGTGCTGGTAGTGTATCCGATTGGCGCTTTCTGGGTTTTGTCTCTGCTTTTGTAGGGGGTGGTACCTTGCCCGAGAGGATATCGCGGAGCTTATTGTACTGCTTGTATTTTGAGGCTGTTGACTCGTCAGTGCCAGTTGAATACTTCTGGTGCGTGATACATACCGATTTCCTGGTTGGCCTTGATATCGTCCCTTCCGGGCTTCTTGCCCTTGTGCGCCTTTGCCCAGTCGTTCTCCCACTGCTTGAGGTCGACGCGCAGTTGCTGCGATTGGCTTTCATATTCGGCTTTAGTTTTGTCGTCCATTTCTAATGTTGTAATTTGATCTCAACACGTTTCTGTGAATAATGGTTGAGAGAAGAGATGAGGGAGCAACAATGTCATGGAGAGGGGGGAGGAAGGGAAGGTGGATGGTCGCGGTTCTAGACAAACGCGTGTAGATTTGGAAGGTGGGGACGCGAACCACTCAACGCGAAAAGGCAGGGGCGGAATGGGTCAACGTCATGACAGTTGCAGGGAAGGCGCGGGACCATCCCGTCGGGGCCACCCCACCACGCGCTTGAAATAACTTGCCATCGATCACTTCTTATC
>JAADYS010000486.1:0-10892 GCA_012931995.1 Fusarium albosuccineum | reverse complement strand
GGCGCCAACCTCCAGCACTACAACCCCCTCGTTGACGCCAAGGTCCAGGAGATTTGGAAGGTTCCGACCGCTTGGAAGCTGAATGCGCAGCTGGTATTTGGAGGACGTGCCGGTGAGCCTGGTGAGAAGGACTTCAAGCCCTTGGAAGAGCGTGTCAAGTTTGCTGGTCTGTGATGGTTTAGACTAGACGAGGCTCGATTACCTGTCTTGAACGTTCAATAGAAGTAGACCATGGCCAACAGCCAAGTTTCGTCCGGACTGATCATGCATGCTGTAGAAGCTATTCCTCTTGGCCAATATCACAACGAACCCTAAGCCTCCACCATCGACACTATCGCCGTTACTGTTCTCATAAGGCGAAATGGCTGAGACTCACGAGTCACGTAAGCTCCAGTCATGCTGGCGAGGCACCGTGATATTGTCCGAAACAGCCAACATCCCAAGAGCGCTAATATACCAAGGCCACTTCAAGCCGGAATAGGCACAGAAAAGTCAGATATCAGGCAATTTAGGTTTCAAGATACCCATCGTAGCCGGCTGTATGGTCGATCGGACAACGCGACAGCGCTGTTTCAAATGTGCATTGAAGAACCTTAGTTGGGCAACGTCTTTCGCGCAAAAGGGGCATCGAAAGTCGCCTTCGGAGTTTATGAAGTCATTTGGTTGAGGGTCACGGCTGGTCGACCCGATCATTCGTCTGAGGTGATCGGAGACTGAAGGCGGAAATCCGGACAGCCACGTACTGTTCCGGGAAGGCACTGCAACAATCGGAGCCTGCCACACCGGGAAATTCGGATCTGGGGTCATCCCGGGTGTTGAAGTCTGCAAGTCCTTATTTTGTGACTGAAGTCGCTGTGTGTCAACTGCCGAACCCATCCACTGACGGGTGCCATCTATCGAGGAGACAGACGCTCGATTTGGCCCATAATAGGCCAGTCGAGGTGGCGGAGTATCTTCCTCTCGGGGGCGAATGGGAGGCAACAATACCCGTGTCCGCGACCATTCGTGCGTCCCGAAACTTTGCTGAGGAGTTACCATAGTGGCTAAGCACGCTGGATTTACGCTCCGCGGGTCGGTGTTTGTACTGATCTGGAACACATCCTCATTCTGTGGTCTCTGCCCGGCTATTGAGGTAGAAATGTGTTCAGGATGATCACTTGGTGCATTTTGAGAAGTTGCTGGATCCTGTGGCCTTGCCAGAGGAAGTTTCTCTCGAGAATCTTGGACTTGGTTCATTGGTGCACCTTCAGTTATCGTGGAGAGTGGTTGAGTGGCTACATCCCACGCCATTTGGGCCATTGCCTCTAGTTCAGCTGGTGTCGTTCCTTCTGTGGTGCCGACTTGTGTTTGGTGATTAGGTTGTGATATTTGTGTGCTCAGACTCGCAGTAGACGCGCTAGGTGGTTCACCACCTAATTCGTTGCTAGCCAAGGTCGTTGTAACTCGACGGTTCGGGTCGCGGGGGGATTGATCGGGATGCCCTGGAAGTGATGAAGTGTCATCGTTCGTCTGCGGTGCAGCATGCCGTAATGAAACCTCACCACCACTGACAGTAACAGGGAGTGGTGCACTTGGTCGTATCGCGGTCGTGTCGGATTGAGAGTTCACCGGCACCTCTTGGTTTCGCGGGGCCGATGGAAGGGACTCGGAGACTTGGGATTGTTCTTCTACAGTAAAAGATCTTATCAGCAAGGGCCATATTCACCTGTCAAACTTAATATTGGTTCCCGTTACTAGTACTCACTATCTATGTCGGCGGAGGAGTCTCTGGTTCTAGCTCGGCCCGCTCTTTCCCGAGCTTCTAGATACTCTAGAACCTGTTGATTGTGCTCGGTGAGACTCTGCGCAGACGCGTCATAAATCTCCAGGTCACCAGCACTGACCCACGCAACAGTGCTCTTGCTGGGGAAGGGCGAACCGTCGAAGAACATGACGGGGAATTTGCGCATTAAAACTCGAGGTCCATCATCCTCATATCCTTCTTCCCATGAGAAGTTCTTGCGCCGAGGGTCGTAAGCATAACACTTTGGTAAGTCCTCTAATAACCCCAGACCTTCAATCGAGTTAGGTATGCCAACATCTTGCAGGTTGTGCATAGGAAGGAGGAGTGCTGCGAGCCACTGCTTTGACGATTTCCAGTACACACGGTATATTTGTCCGTGTTCCGGGTCAATGACTTGAGACGCTTCGCGTTGCCCACGGTGGTCACGCGTGCGCCCCCTGTCCTGAGAAGAGACAATGTCCTCACTCACTTGATTGCTCTCAGCGGTGGTATATCCATACCCACTCTTGAACGCCTTCCGGGCTGCAATGTTGTTCTTCTTTGCCAGGCTCTCGTTGCAACCCAGAACCTCAACGCCCAATAACGTCACAACTCTCTCAAAATCACTACACGTTTCGCTGTGCTTCTTGCTGCGTATATGGGCCGCTGCGCCGATAAGCGGGTTGTCTTTGAAGCTAAGACCGTGTTCCTCGCATCGAAGGATGTACCAGCTACCGTGTTGTAAGGGATATTGAACGATGACGTGTTTGATAGGGGCATTCCCGTTCTGGAAGACACTGTCAAATTGTATCGTCTTGTTGACGATCTTCCGTCCTTGCCTTGTTGTGGGTCGGAGGGGCTCCTGTTGATCCAAGGCACCCAAACTCCTTTTTCTCTTGCGAGTTGTCTGACTCGATCAGCAATCGAATCAAGATACCTGAACGGAAGAAACATTTTTGTTCAACACCTACTCTATTTTGGGCCGTTTCAGGTAATTCCTCTCCATGGCCGGCTTGTGGCTGCTGGTTCGTATCCTGGGGATGGTTCGAGACATCTTGGCCCAGCACCATGTGTATCGATTCGCTGAGCTTTTCGAAACAAGCCTTCACAGCAGTATTGACTTGGCGCTCGTACTCGGCCTCAGCATCCGCCAGACCCGACTCGTAATTAGATTCGAGCCGTTGCTGTTCGCCAGCATGAGCTTGAATTTCAGCTTGCAACTGGGATCGCTCAGATAAATCCCTGGTTTGGAAAATGCGGTCCCACGCCGCGTCGAGCTTGGCACGGACCGCCATCATTTCTTGCTCGTATTTTTGTGCTGGCGACTGTATACCTGCAAGTTTCTGGCCCCATTGAGCGACATCTTGTTCGACCTGATTGAAGACAAGTATTGTCCTGGGAATTGGTGTCTCACGAGTAGCTACCATCGTGCAGGATGAAAAGGGGGGGAATGTGGGCAGGCCGAAAAAAGAGGGCGCGAGTGTTTCCAACTGGACACTGCCTGAGGTGCTGCCTGCAGGTTAAATGACTCACTGCTGGGCCCGACAGTCTGGTAAGGCCAACCATTCGTCACTGTCGCTTTCAGAAGCATTGAATCTACATGCCAATGTCGGCGGATTGTTGGCCTCTGTGTGTTATCGTTCCCGGATGGACCACGCAAGGACGGTTCTCACGCACAGGGTGGTCGTGCATTTTACCCCGCTTCCACCGCGTCACATCGGGATCGACAGATGGTACAGCAGAGCAGCCTCTTGGGGCCTCGTATTGAATCCACAGTGTTGGTTCTAGGAGAATGACCCACGGCGAATCCTCGTCAGCGTATAAGCGAGGATGTGATATCCGCTGCATTTCGGGTTATGTTTGCCAATCAAAGAAGTATGAAATATTTAGGGTGGAACCCAACGCGATAACGCGACGTCGCTTGTAGATTGCTCCTAAACATGCTGGCCTGCCAGAGATGACTGACCCACAGTCCGCCCGACCGCACAGAGACCACTCAAGATGAAATGGCATATCGATAAGGACCGCCAAGAGGATCGATCGTCTGAAATTCATAACAAATGTAACAGGCGGAAGGCGCTACAGTCCCAGCAAGACCCACGGTCCAGATGTGGCTGAGCGGTCGATTCCGCTTATGACGTGATTTCAAAGGCAGTGGCCAGCAGGTTTCCGGGCGTCCATATTTTCCACTATCTTTGCATCTTCCCATCAAGGGTACGGCTTTCACGGTTAAAAAAAGAAACACGGTTTAGATCCACATCAATAGCATCATAACTCAATGCTAACACAATAGCCTCTTTTTTTTTTTTTTTTTGACTTCAATGCTGCGTAACACAGGTTGACACTATATCATCATGACTATTCACAGGCAATTGGGTCTTTGGACCCCTACCCTGGGATGATCTCAACAACCCAACTCCTGCAACTCAACGTCCTAGACATCTACCTGTCGCAGAAGAATTTCCAAGTACTTCATAGTAGACCTATAGACTAACACATAGCCTGGATTTGGCGGTTACTTGCCGCGTTGGATTGCCTGTTGTCACGTCGTCGCTCCAACTCCCACGTGTTCATGCACCCCAAACAACCTCTCAACACCAAAAACTCTGGTCATGACAGCCACACATACCTAGGTAGACTACTGCAGCAACGTGTCCAAGGAATGCGAAATTACAAACAGGACCTGTAATGCATATCGGTTGGGAGGATGTTGAAACCGGTTCATGAAGTATTCAGGCTGCCTAAAAATTCTTCTACTTCATCTTTCTCGTGCTTATGGTCTGCATTTTTGCCTCAGTCCATCACATACGACCATACCCACCGGAGAACTCGGCATCCCGTCCGCTCTCCCATAGATAAGCCGGTGAGGGGCGGATTAGTAGTTGGGTCGGTGACGACCAGCGAATCCCCGCTGTTGTATGTTTTTGCCGGATGTGAAAACTGTCCCTAATCGTAATCCTTTTTTTGCTACCGCAGCATATCGTTTGGCATGTCGACTCGAAGTGCCCAGCAGTTTCTCGCATAACGATAGTGGTTTCCCTGCTTCAAACATTTATAGGCCCAATTCCGTCCGACATCATAGCGCCCCAGGGGCGTGCTGTTGTGGAATCATCGGCGGTTTTCACTGCCTGTTCCCGAAAGACACCTGGTGAATACTTGAGACATAATAGAGCCGTGGTGATGTTGACGGGGACTCGTGCAGGATTCGCGACGCCCAGCTTCGAATGGGGCTCAAATCACGACCAACTCACCAGTGGCCAAGGTCGAATTGAGTACCTCTGCTATGGTAAATATTGTAGACAAAGCTCAGGATTGTACTTGGACATATCGACGTCATGTCTCACTCCCAGCCAGGGTGGGTATTCAGAAGGGTCGTCATCAGGGTGCGGAACCGGCCCAAGGCTTTCAAGCGGGAAGAGCCAGAACCCCACGGCTTGCAGAGGTAAATGTTGGGTTTCCTCCCAAGCCCTGTGAGGGCAATCCTCGTCCATGCAAACCGTCCGCTCGAAATCCTTGCGCTGGAAGTACTTAGTGGTATCGTCTCGATTTCTTAAGCATGAGTCAGTTGCGTGTGTGGGCATAAAGCGATAATCAATCGGGTTCTCTAGCTGCAGGTTTGCAATCAATTGAAACCAGCAATAAATGCCCCATCGGGGGTTGAGCCCGCCTACACGCACACGCTTCAACTCCGTCTGTATGGGCCTGGGGTCGGGTTGACGGGCAAAACTAGGGATAGCGGCCATTGTAGGTCGAGACGGGGGCGCAGGGCGGCTACAAGTTATAGCACTTTTCATGAAAATGACGCGCTTTAGCCTGGACACGACCTGGCGTAAGGCTCTGAGGTCTCCACTGCAGTTCCGCTCAGCGAAGATTTCGGTTCGTTCAGTGTCGATAGCGAAATTGACAAGGCCAATACCCAACGGGTCGCGGGACCAAATGTCATGCGCAAACTGAGCAAACGGGGTCGACCCAACAACATGCAACGTATCCAACTCAGGGTTGATGTAAAGAGTCTGGCACTCCATGGTCTCCTCCGACACGAACTGACAAGGTATTTTAACCCTGTAAAAGCGCGTGGCAGCATAACGCGACTCCGTGTTGACACGGAACAGTTTGCTTATCATATGCCGTCCCGTTACAAGAACACCGTACCCGAGTCCGAGGTCCTTAGATGCGTTGAGTGGGGGCCAAAGATTCTGGAAGCTTGGTAAATTAGCAGTAACTCTGATAAACCGCTCGCAACAGAGTGACTGTGTCCATATCATCAGACGGATTTCAGCGGGGAGGTTCGCAAATTGCGGGAATGGCGCCGTGTTCTTGGACGCCGGCGGGTTCAAGAATTGTATATGATAGCGGCCTGGTGACATGTTGGGAAGGTCCGGATGAGTTTGGTCTGTGTCATTGGTGTTGTAGTGGAGTTTTGATTGATATGAACACAGGGGCGACGTGGGAATTGTTGCCAGGAGGTTGGCAAGGGAGGGAGGGTATCGTTCCAGATCCAAGCAACGATCCAACACAGTTATATAGACGGCAGCTTATTAAGCTTTGCTACTTGTCAACTAAGTCTCTCTTTGCCCCAGTTCATGCAGAGCCCGAGCATTTTGGAAACTGAGTTAAGCGGTGCAGAAGGGGCTCGAAACCTGCTGTAGGGAATCATACATGTCCCCGCCCGTTGACTCCATCGACAAATCTTGGTGCTATAGAGCTTACATGCGCCCCCAAGGTATCCGTGCCCCCACGAAGGATGAACCGAGCCATTATTCAAAGGCCGAGAGTGAATTTTGGTAAAATCAGCATGGGATCAAATTATAGACATCCTTGTCGATTAGTCAGCCTCTGTTCCACTCCATGACATAACACACCGCCAGGCGTCAGCCAACTCACGTTCCCCTCATCTATAGTATCGCCAATGGGTCAGTGAACGCCATGGCGACCGGACTTGAAGTGCTCGGCACCGCGAGCGCCGTCCTCCAAGTCATCTCATTCGCCTGTGACGTCGCAAGCGCCTGTAAAAGGGTTTATGATGGAAAGCCCACGACCGATGACGATCTTGAAGAGCACGCCCAGCGAATGTCTGACGCTGTCAGTCGGATCCAAACCCGTTGCAAGACTCTGGCCAAATCTCAATCATCAAACGATCACACCAAGCTCAGTGAAATTGCGGAAGACTGCAGTGCCTCCGCTCGAGAGTTGGAGTCTGAAGTGCGTTTTGTCACGGGACTGCACAAGAAAGGCAATCTTCTCCGAGCAGCCCATGCTGCACTCAGAGCCTCAAGCCATCGAAAGAAGATTGATCGGCTCGAAATTTCACTCTCAAGATGTAGACAGGTCATGGAGATAGAGATGATGGCGCACCTATGGTGAGTACTTGGTCACTTGGTTACATTGGAAGCAATTATTGCTGACTTGGCCCTGCAGTTCACAGAGCGACGCAATTGAGATTCAGCAGAGAGATGGCTTCGGCGATCTTGAAATGGACGTACAAAACCTTGTTGTGAGGATTTCTCAAGGACATACCAAGCTCGAGGACCTCATCAAGTCAGAGAACGATGTGACGCGTGAGGTCATTGCCCAGGAAACAGTCAAAGCCAGTGGAGCCATCAACGAACACGTCACAGCAGAAGTCCAGGCTCTAAACACCAATACCGAAGCCAAAGCGCGATACAAGACCTTTCTCCAAGGCCTCAAATTTCCAGAGATGAATCAGCGTTACAATGACCTGATGAGCTCTCACAACGCGAGCTTCAACGGAGTGTTTGCATCCTACAAGGAAATGATGAGTAAAGAAAACGACATCAAAGGACCTCGGAAAAAGAACAACGAAGAGACTCGATCAAGAGAGCTTGGAAGACGCGAAATTGACCAAGTCTGGGCTGAGTTCGTCAACTGGCTACAATCAAGCGACTCGTTATTTTGCATCCGAGGGAAGCCAGGCTCCGGGAAAAGCACACTTGTCAAGTTTATCATTGATAACAAGACCACGAAACAATTACTCAGTCACTGGAACTCAAACGCTGCCATCATATCACACTTCTTTTGGAAGATTGGGTCTTCATCCCAGAATAGCATCAAGGGGCTCCTATGCTCCTTGGTCTACCGCAGTCTAGATGGCAACCGAGAAATAGCGGAACAAGTACTCGATCGCTTTCCCTATCTCTCAACCAATACTCACTACAATGATTGGTCTACTGAAGACTTGAGAACTGTTCTATACTTCATCCTGGAGAATGAAACACGACACCTATGCATCTTCATCGACGGCCTCGATGAAATCTGCAACAGGGATGGCCTTACCAAGTTGACGCAAACGATCGAGGAGATCCTCAAATTCCCGCGTATCAAAATGTGTGTTGCTACGCGGCCGGAGACGTTGGTTATGAGCTGGCTTAAGAAGATGAATGTCCCTGGTATTCTACTTGAGGACCTCACAAGACCCGATATGCGCGCATTCGTGCAAAAAGAGCTCAAACCTTTCCTCACAGACAATACCATAACCCCCGATATCCATAGGAAGCTGACGGATGAACTTATTTGGAAGGCCCAAGGTGTCTTTCTTTGGCTCCATCTTGCTATTCGAAGCATCACTACAGGCATTCAACATGAGGACCCTGAAGAGATGCTACTTGATCGACTCAAGGAGCTTCCCAGAGAGCTAGAGCAGCTCTATACAGACATGTGGCAAAGAACAAACGAGAACAACTCAATATACCGGAACATCGCAGCACGGTATTTCCGGTATGCCCTCAATGACAAAGGCCTGGTTCCGATGTTCCCAGAAGTAGGATACCCATCTGGATACCCAGAGATCTGGCAGCCAACGCTGTTTCAGATAGCAGGCGCAGAGAGTGTCGAAACCCAAAAGTTGCTTTTCACAGGAACAAATGCGATTGATTTCCCAGAAGTCCAACGCTTATGCTCCAAAACGAAAGTTGCCGTTGAAAACCGATGTGCTGGGCTTTTAAGGGTCACGCCGCCGTCTATGCGTGGAAGAATGATGGAAATCGTCGGAAGTGCAAACGAGCTTGACATTCCCGAGGGCAACGAAGACGTCGATGATGCGCTGTTCAGCCGCGTAGATTTTATTCACCGCACGGCCCATGATTTCCTGACCGACACCGAGGCCGGCCAGGAGATCATCAACTGCGGGCAAGTGTCTGACACTGAAGTCAAGATTCGGTTGCACAAAGGCATGCTCTGTCTTCTTTCCTTCCTCCACTCTGAGTACGGCGTCATGGGGCGCTCTGGCACCAGCTTCTATCAGACCATAAAGCTATTCGATTCCAGTGATCCGGGAGTTCTAAAGGAAGCCACAAAAATGGTTCATGTTCTTCGCAACCTTTATCATAACAAGGTTATCGGGGCCGATCGGCCACGGTGGCAGCCACAGGCCCCGTTCCTAAGTCATTTGACAAACTATGCTCAGCTTGACGACTTTGTCATCTCAAGTCTAAAACAAGCAAGTTCAAAAACACTGACTGACGTCTTGCGCGAGTCGTATGACCCAGACCTTTCTTTACGCTACGGAAATTATGCACCGTCCGCGAGACTCGTCAAGGCGCTCATCTCGATGGGTGCTAATCCACATGCTAAAGGCGTCAACCACAAAAGAGAAATGGGTAGCATGGAGCCCTTTGTGCGTCAGGGAACAGCTTTTACAAATCTCTTGATGTTTGGTCTCAAGAGCATCGACGAGGGTGAGCGTCTCGACAGCGATCCTGCGCGTGAGATGTTGAAGGCAGCGGTCATTATGGCTATGAGTTGCCCTGACTGGAGTGCCACGACGCTGGTAATTGGACGTGTGAAGCAGGACAAGGAGGCTTCCCTCATGAACGTAACGTGGCTTAGCAACCCCAAGACCTTTGTGAATGTCGACTCGCCCTGGCTCTTGTACGAGGTTGACCTCAGATTTCTACTGCTTCGTCTTCTCTCGGGACTTGCCGTTGACATTGGCGAAGATACTATCAGCAGCTCTCAAGTCGACGAGCTTTTACCGAAACTCGAGAACCCGCAGGCCAAGATACGATTTATCATGACCTGCGATACAGAGTCGGGGGATGCAAAGACACTACTATGCCACCGCCCTTCATCCAACCTCTCGCCGCCCGAGATCACGGATCGCCTCTTCGGGCTCGGTACAGACTTGACAGAGAAGTCTGAGTCTGCCTACGACTGCGCCATGCGTCTCGTACAGGATCCGGGTCTGGAGACAGTAGACCTCGAATCTGCTGTTCTTTCTTTGGCAGACGAAGGACTCGGTTTTTGTACGCTTGTGGAGGCTGGCGTCGTTCCACCGCTTTCATATGTAGAACACTTAGAAGAGCACATGCCGTATTATGCCGTAACACTACAGAGACTTAGGGCCACAGCCGTCAGCTAGCCGTCAATAACGAGATATATCGCGCTAATTTATTTGTGTTCGTGTCATATTGAAGCCTGGAACTGGTACCTCCAGTGGAATGCCTTTCCTATACAGAATGTCGTGAGTGCCTCATCCCGGTTCACAGTTTGCTCATCCTAACACTGCCACACCTGGCTCTTCAATTGTTCCTCAATTTTTCGAACTTTTTGGCCATTTTCATAACGTAACGCCTGGTGCTAAGCCCCGTGCGCTGTGATCATCGCCCAACACTATTTTCAGGGTATACATATGTCTTCCTCACGGTCTCCTCAATCCTCCAAGTTCCTGTAGATCTGGGTGGAATGACTACGAGAGCACCCGGAACCAAAGCATGTTCCTTGCCACTGCCGTCGACAAGGGTACCACGTCCGGACACAATCGTGAAAGCCTCCCAATCTTCCCAGGTAGACGTAAAGACACCCGGCGAGACCTGCCAGGCGCCAAATTTGTGGTCGCTCACTTCACCTAGCCCAACTTGGGAGATGGCGCATTCTCCCTCCAGAATGTTCTGTTCAAAGCCGGTGGGCTTGACTTCGGCCTGGCCAGCTTGAACACTCAACATGGAAGGCATAATTGTCTTTGAACGGGTGTGTAGGTCTTTTGGTACGGTTCAGCCGCTTCCGAATGTCGTCATTTATATTGATGCGTATGGGCGCGATAAACATCAGCGATTAGAAGGCAACTTAGCGTGATAATGTGATTCTGCTTATCTTCTGTCTATTTGCTTATTCC